>ML809306.1:141145-165802 GCA_009831015.1 Picea engelmannii | reverse complement strand
CTGTGAGCACAGAAAAGTTATCCTGGTGTAGAGTAACAATGGGCATTGTTGCCCTGGATTGTTGACTATATAATCCCCTGGACCCCTGGATGCAAAGGAAGAAACAAGTGGGAGAATGTTGGGTATGTGTTATATTCTTTGCATGTGTATGTGTGGGCACATCAGATATGACAACTGCGTCTGACAATCCCTCATACTAGTGTTATTTTTAGCGGATTTTGTAAATTAATCCCGGATTAAGGCATTAAGGTTTTGGTATCTACATAATACCTAAAAACATTGTATATATTGTATGGTGAATGGTGAAATTTGAGATAATGAATATAAGAGAGGTTTTCCTGGTTGAGGGTTTCTGGTATAAATCTCTGTGTAGTATGTGAATGAGCCATTGATTAAATTTTATTTTTCTTAAGAATCTATATGCATTGCTTTACTTGACAGGTTTAAAACTTACAAGTGCCATTCATAGATGTGGGTAAAAGGCACCCCGCTACACTTCATCATTGATAGCGGTAGTTGGAAGAACCTCATCTCAGCAGAGGTCGTCAAGCGGTTGTCTCTGCCGAAAACGTCGCATCCACAACTCTTAACCATCAAATGGCTCTGCCAAGGAAGCGATATCCACATCAGCCAACAGTGTCGACTGTCATACGACATCAATCCCTTCAAAGATGAGGTATTGTGTGATGTTTCTCCTCTTGAAGTTTGTAATGTTCTTTTGGGCCAACCTTATTTTTGGAAAAGTCATGTTGTATATGAGTCTAAGCCTCGTAGTGTTATTATTAATTTGAACATGAAATTGTATAGGATACCCGAAGAAGTGCCTCCTAGTGCTATTTCCTTGATATCTGCCAAGCAATGCACAAAGGTCATCTCTCATACTGAGAAATTGTCTTCTTCGTCATTCTCTCTCAAAGTGAGCGAAAGATTGCAGCCACATCCAGGGCCTCCGAAGTCGATCTCTCCACACAACAAAAGCAAGTGGATAAGGTCATGGAAGAATACTAGATATCTTCTCCTCTCCTACCATGGTACCTTTACACTGCTAGGTCAAGCATCCCATTGATATGATCCCAGGTGCACCACTACCCAATGGGCCAGTCTACCACCACTCTCTACTAGAAAATGAGGAGATCAAGAGGCATATCCAAGAACTGCTCCACAAGGGGAACATCCATCCCATCTCATCGCCTTGTGGGAGCCCAATCGTGCTGGTGCAGAAGAAATACGGGACCTGACGAATCTGCATTGATTACCAGGCCATGAATTAAATCACAATCCGAAATTGGTACCCGATTCCCTGAATCCACGACCTCATTGATCAACTCACAGGGGCCAAATACTTCAGTAAGATTGATCTGAAGTCTGGTTACCATCAAGTCCCAATATAACAGATAAATGTATGGAAGATTTCCTTCAAGTCAAAGCAAGGTCTTTTTGAATGGTTGTTCATGCCCTTTGGTTTGAAAAATGATGCAATAAATTTTATGAGGATGATGGACGATATCCTACGAATTTTAACCAATACTTTTGTAGTGGTGTATCTGGATGACATCCTCATCTACAACAAGACTTGGGTGGAACACTTGCAGCATATTCAATAGGTTCTGCACACCCTGCGGTAGCACAAACTATATGCAAACTTGGAAAAATTATCCTTCGACATGGACATGGTCCATTACTTAGGTTACATCGTTGATCAACATGGTGTGCATGTGGATCCAACCAAGATCCAGGTCATCCCTAATTGGCCAGCCCCAACCACACTCACTGAACTTCATAGATTTTTGGGCCTCACCAATTTCTATTGTAGGTTCATGATGGGATTCTCTCATATCGCATGGGCCCTCAACCAAGTAACCAGGGGTGGAAATAAGGAAAAAATTGTGTGGGGCCTATCCCAACAACAAGTCGTTAATGAATTGAAGAAGCGTTTGTGCTCATCCCTGATACTTTCATTACCATACCTACAACATCCCTTTGAGATTGAGATACATGCTTCAGACTATGTTGTGGGAATCATTATCACTCAAGACAACCACCCCGTGGCATATCATAGTGAGACACTATCAGATGTTGTCCGTAAGTACCCTACTTATGACAAAGAAATGTACTCCATTGTGCAAGCCTTCCTCCAATGGAAACATTACATTCTTGGGAAGGAGACAGTCATCCACACTGATCACAAGCCACTATAGTTTATGCATACCCAAGGAAAATTGCAGAATGACCACCATTAGAAGTAGTCAACATACTTATAGTAGTTCCACCTCAACATCAAGTATAAAACATGAATTACCAACCAATTTGATGACTACCTCAACCGACCTCTAGTCATGTCACTCACCACAGTGCTAGACTCTTGCGGCCACAAGATCTCTAGATGGCCCAACTTCTACGAGACAGACCTTGACTTCTCCACCACCTACCAAATGTTGGGTGCCAACTCAGTGGTCACTAATTTCCATCTTCGGGATGAGATGTTGTGTTGTCTGGGCCATCTACATGTTCCATCATGTGATATCATGAAGCTGATTTGGGAAGCTCACTAGAGTCGAGTGGAAGGACACTTTGGCATCGAAAAGATAGTGGCAGTGTTGCAGAAACATTTCTACTGGCCGAAACTTTGATAGGATTTCGACAAGTATATCAGGTCCTGCACTGCCTGCACTATTGCCAAACTGACCACTAAGAAACAGGGCCTATACACCCCTCTTCCTACTCCTAACAAGCCATGGGAATCTATCTCAATGGACTACATGTCGGGCCTTCCCTCCACCAAGAGGGGAAATGACTGTATTTTTGTGGTTGTTGATCGCTTTTCCAAGATGGTGATTCTAGCTGCTTGCAAGAAGAATATCACAACAGATGCCACTGCCAAGCTATTGTTTGAATGAGTATGGGTACATTTTGGGATCCCACAGACTATTATCTTAGACCGTGATAGTTGGTTCCTCAGCTCATTCTAGTCAAGCCTATGGTCATTGCTGGATACCAAGCGCACCAAATCCACTGCTTTCCACCCCCATACAGATGGCCAAAATGAGGTTGTCAATCAGATGGTTGTACATATCCTATGCATGTACAATTCAAAACACCCTTGCACATGGGATGAGAGTCTTCCCTATGTCCAACATATCTACAATCGAGCCCTACATATCTCAACTAGCCACAACCCCTTTCAGGTGGGGTTGGGATTCCAATCGTTGGTTCCCATGGATGTTTCACTACCCCTTGCGACCACCTCAGCCAAATCATCCCCTGCTCCACCAGAAGCTGAAAAAGCCACCCAGTTCATTGAGAGGATCCAACACATCTGCCAATAGGTTTAGGATATTCTACAGAAGTCTAATGCCAAGTACAAGTAGTGCCATGATCAACATCAAGTTCCACATAAGTTTTAGGTGGGTGACAAAGTTTGGTTGCATTTGCAGAAAGAATTCCTTATAGATCCCCATCAGAAGATTTCCCCACTTAGTTATGGGTCATACACCATCACCAAGGCTGTGGGTGACAATTATTTTGAGCTCAACATTCCCCCCTTCCTTGGTCTGCATCTAGTCTTCAACGTGGCTCTCCTTCGGCCATATTTCCCACCATTATTGGAAACCTCAGAGATAGCAGAGAAATTGACACCAACATAGCTCAACCCTGACTGCATGCAATAGGCATCTAGTGCTTAGATTGTGGACACACATATCAAGGGAAATCGAAAACAAAGGATCCATATTTATCGAGTCGCCAAAGCAGGGCAACTCCTGCACCAAGGTAAGTGGCTCACCCAGGGACAAATTCAGTAGAAATTTCCTCATATGACGGGGGAACTCAACGCAATGGAGAAAATTTCTTCCTAAGGAGGGAGGATTTATCTATGTGGATATTGGTGGCCACCCACCTATTCCACTAGCTCGAAAAATAGTTTTCCACCTTGGTAGTTTTTCGGTAGTTTTTGAAGTTCCAAACTTCAGGAGCCGTTTTAAGACCCTAAACGATGTTTTTTGGGGATTTGGAGCCCAGGTGATTATGAAATTCACTATCTTGGGCCAGTCGAATTTTTTTCTTCTCGTTTAGACCTTTCCAACGGGCTATCGTACGCCTAAAACGAAGATCATATGCAAATGTTACAAACTCGGGAGGTTGATATACTAACTTACCCAAACGGGGCCCACGTGACTTTTGGCGCTTCATCTCCTAGGGTTATATTTTTGAATGTCTAGGGGTTTTGACATTCTTGTTTATTGTAAAATTCCTTCTAAGCCTCATTGTAACCATATTCTTGTGAATGAGCGCATCCTTCACATATATTCTCAGAGATAAGCCGCCACCATTCCAGTAAGCTTGTTTTTCACTGCATTTTAGAGTTTCAACTTATTTCCTTATTGAATAGAAAACCTGTTTTACTGTATCTCTATTATTTTGTGTTATGCATATTTTAGTCATCTATATTCATTTCATTCTTCTCATAAAATCCAGATCAGTGGTATGAGAGTGGTCTGCTCTTTGCCGTCTTAATGCATGTCCCCAATGAGGTTAGGGTACAAAGAATTGGGTCTCGAGACTGTTTCTCTTGAGGACAAAAGATCTCTCATGCCTAAGTGACCTCTCATGGAAGGAGAAAATAAATATTACAGAATAAGAGATCCTTTCAAAATGTTGCTTGAGGAATCCCTCACACAAAATAGGAATGAGATGATGGATATTTTCACGCAAATCCTTCGACAACTACCAACAGGCGACACATCTTCCTCAAGTGAAGGCGTCGTTCCCTTTAAGGTAAAAATCAACTTCAATATTCCTTTATTTAAAGGTCAGATAGACACAGATGTTGTAGACAAGTGGTTGAATCTACTATAAGGGTATTATTCTGTCCATAGCTTTTCTAATAGAGAAAATATTAATTTTTCACTCCTCAAAGTCGTTCCCCATGTCAAAGATTGGTGGGAAACATTTTGTGAGAAAAACGAAATAGAGGAACCCTGGTTATTTACAATCACGACCACTTGGGAGTTCTTAAGGGATTTTATTAAGGAACAATAATACCCTATCATAATTTATGACAACTTGTATACCAAATGGACCACACTGCGCCAAGAAAGAGACCATGTAGTGCTAGAGTTCACAAATATCTTCCATATCTTATGCACCAAGATGGGCATCAAATATTTAGAGAAACATTTGGTGCTCAAGTATCACGGTGCTCTGCATAGATACATCTAGACTGAAATGGAATTTTTGGACATCTCGTCCTTGGGTGCAGCCTACCGATATGTTGTCACAATCGAGAAGAAGCTCAAACAAAAGACGCGACAATTTGGCCCTGGGAACCCCTCATAGAAAAAGACAAGAAAGGGTGGCCCCAACCCACAAAACAAAGGAAAGAGAAAATATTTACAGTATTAGGACAACCAGTCCAAGCCGCAAGAAAATAAGGACACTGGAAAGAAAAAGAAAGATACCGGGAAGTGGTGCAACTTCCATAAGATCCCTTGGCATAACAATGCTGACTTCCACTCAAAGTAGTCGCTAGTGGCTGGAGTGAAAGCCTATGAATCACATGTGGGTTATGTCTCTGAGTCAAAACCAGAAATGGGAAGATGGATCATTGATGTAGAACCTAGTGCCACCGTTTCTACCACCAAGCTCAAGCCAGGTGAACCAGACGATCCAGAAGAAGGAGAGAACCTCTTCCATTCACAGATGTGGGTAAAAGGCACCCCACTACACTTCATCGTTGATAGTGGTAAGCAGAAGAACCTCGTCTCAGTAGAGGTCATCAAGTGATTGGCTCTGCTGACAACGCTGCACCCACAACCCTTCACCATCGAATGGCTCCACCAAGGAAGTGATCTTTGCATCATGCAACAATGTCAACTGTCGTATGACATCAAGCCCTTAAAAGATGAGGTATTGTGTGATGTTTCTCCTCTTGAAGTTTGTAATTTTCTTTGGGCCAACCTTATTTTTCAAAACATCATGTTGTATATGAGTCTAACCCTCGTATTTTTATTATTACTTTGAACATGAAAATGTACAGGATACCCGAACAAGTCCCTCCTAGTGCTATTTCCTTGATATCTTCCAAGAAATGCATGAAGGTCATCTCTCAGACTGGGAAATTTGTCTTCTTTGTGATTCTCTCTCAGAGTGAGAAAAAGATCACAGCCACATCCAGGGCCTCTGTGGCTGATCTCTCCACACAACAGAAACAGGTGCATAAGGTCATGGAAGAATACTCAGATTCTTCTCCTCTCCTACTGGGGTACCTATGCACTTCTAGGTCAAGCATCCCATCGATATGACCCTAGGCGCACTGCTAGCCAATCGGCCAACCTACCGTCACTCTTTGTTATAAAATGAGGATATCAAGAGGCATATCCAAGAACTGCTCCATAAGGGTCACATCCATCCGAACTCATTTCCTTGTGGGAGATTTATCATGCTGCTGTAGAAGAAAGATGGGACTTGGCGACTCTACATTGATTATCGATCCCTGAATAACATCATATTATGAAACCGATACTCAATTCCCTAAATCGACGACCTCCTTGATTATCTCACAAGGGCCAAATACTTTAGCAAGATTGATATGAAGTCTTGCTACCACTAGGTCCCAATAGAACAAACAGATGTATGGAAGACTTCCTTCAAGTCAAAAGAAGGTCTTTTTGAATGGTTGGTCATGCCCTTTGGTCTGAAAAATGCTCCAACAAATTTTATGAGGATGATGGACAATATCCTATGACCTTTCACCAATACTTTTGTAGTGGTGCATCTAGATGACATCCTCATCTACAACAAGACTTGGGTGGAACACTTGCAACGCATTCAACAGGTTCTGCACACCTTGCAGTAGCACAAACTATATGCAAACTTGGAAAAATTATCCTTCGGCATGGACAATGTCCATTACTTAGGCTACATCGTTGATTAACATGGTGTGCATGTGGATCTAGCCAAGATCCAGGTCATCGATGATTGGCCAGCCCAAACCACACTCACTTAACTTCAGAGCTTCTTGGGCCTCACCAATTTCTATCTTAGGTTTGTGCTGGGATTCTCTCATATCACATGGGCCCTCAGCCAAGTAACCAGGGGTGGCGATTAGGAAATATTTTTGTGGGGCATATCACAACAAAAAACCTTCTATGAATTAAAGAAGCGTTTGTGCTCATCCCCAGTACTTTCATTACCAGACCTGCAACATCCCTTTGAGATCGAGAAAGATGATTCAGACTATGTTGTGGGTGTTGCTCTCACTCAACACAACCACCCCGTGGCATATCATAGTGAGACACTATCATATGTTTTTCGTAAGTATTCTACTTACGAAAAATAAATGTAGTCCATTGTGCAATCCTGTCGCCAGTGGAGATGTTACATTATTGGGAAGGAGAAAATCATCCACACTGATCACAAGCCACTACAGTCCATGAAGACCCAAGGAAAATTGAAGAATGGCCACCATAAGAAGTGGTCAACATACTTACAACAGTTCCACCTAAACATCAAGTATAAAATACGAAGTACCAACCAAGTTGTTGACTACCCCAGACGACCTCCAGTCGCGACACTCACCACGGTGCTAGACTCTTGCAGCCACAAGACCTCCAGATGGCTCCACCTCTATGAGGCATACCCTAACTTCTCCACCATCTACCTAATTTTGGGCGCCAACTCAGTGGTTGATAATTTCCATCTTCAGGATGGGTTGTTGTGCCGTCTGGGCCATATCTGCGTTCCATCAAGTGAGCGAGTGAAGCTGATTTGAGAAGATCACTACAGTCGGTTGGCATGAAACTTTGGCATCGAAACCATAGTGGTAGTGCTGCAAAAACATTTCTACTAGATGAAAATTTGACACGATGTCAGAAAGTATATCAGATCCTGCACCGCCTATGCTATTGCCAAACCGACCACTAATAAATAGGGCCTATACACCCCTCTGCCTACTCCTAACAGGTCATGGGAATCCATCTCAATGGACTACATTCCAAGCCTACTGTCCACCAAGAGGGGAAACAACTGTGTTTTTGTGGTTGTTGATCACTTTTCCAAGATGGTGATTCTAGCCACCTGGAAGAAGAACATCACAACAAAATCCACTGCCAAGCTCTTCTTTGAATGAGTATGGGTGCATTTTGGGATCCCATAGACCATTATCTCAAACCATGATAGTCAGTTCCTTAGCTCATTCTTGTCAAGACTCTCGTCACTGTTGGATACCAAGCTGACCAAATCCATTGCCTTCCACCCCCAGACAGATGGCTAAACTAAGGTCGTCAATCAGATGGTTGTACATATCCTCTATATGTACAATTCAAAACACCCCCACACATGGGATGAGAGTCTTCCCTACGTCCAACATAGCTACAACCGATCCCTGCATAGATCAACTAGCCACAACCCCTTTCAGGTGGGTTTGGGATTCCAACCATTGGGCCCCATGGATGTTGCACTACCCCTGGCGACCACCTTGGTTGACTTGTCCCATGCTCCACCAGAAGTTGACAAAGCCACTCAGTTCATTGAGTGGATCTAGCACATCCACCAATAGGTTCAAGATATTCTACAAAAGTCTAATGCCAAGGACAAGCAATGCCATGATCAACATCGGGTGCCACATAAGTTTTAGGTGGGTGACAAATTTTGGCTTCATTTGCAGAAATACTACCTTACAGGGCCCCATCAATATTCTCCCACTCCTTTATGGGTCGTACACCATCACCAAGGATGTGGGTGACAATTCTTTTGAGATCAACATTCCCCACTTCCTTGGTTTGGATCGAGTCTTCAACATGGCTCTCCTTCGACCATATTTCCCACCATTATTGGACACCTTAGAGATAAAAAAGAAGTTGACACCAACATAGCTCAACCCTGACTATATGAAATAGCAATCCAATGATCAAATTTTGGACACACAGATCAAGGGAACCCGACAAAAAAGGATCCATCTTTATCGAGTCGTCAAAGAAGGGAAACTCCTGCACCAAGGAAAGTGGCTCACCGAGGCCAAATCTAGAAACAAATTTCTCATATGATGGGGGAAATCAACACAATGGAGACCATTGCTTCCTAAGGAGGGAGGATTGATCCAAGTGGATATCTGTGGCAACCCACATATTCCACTAGGTCGAAAAACAGTTTTCCACCTTGGCAGTGTTTTGACAATTTTTCGGGTTCCAAACTTCCGGGGCTGTTTTAAGGACCTAAATGATATTTTTTGGGGATTTGGGGCCCAAAGGACTGCCAAAGGCACCTCCTTGGGCCAGTTGAAAATTTTTCTTCTCAGTTAGACCTTTGCAATAGGCTATCATGTGCCTAAAATGAAGATTGTATGTAAAATTTACAACCCCGAGAAGTTTCTATACTAACTTACCCAAACGGGGCCCACATGACTTTTGGTGCTTCATCTCCTAGGGTTAGGTTTTTGGATGTCTAGGGTTTTTGAGATTCCTGTTTTTTTAAAAGGCCTTTAGAGCCTCATTGTAACCATATTCTTGCGAATGAGCACAACCGTCGCATCTCTTCTCAGAGATAAGCCCCCACCATTCCAACAAGCTTGTTTTCTGCTGCATTTTACAGTTTCATCTTATTTCCTTATTGAATAGAAAACCAGTTTTACTGTATCTTTGTTATTTTTTGTTAAGCATATTTTAATAATCTATATTCATTCCATTCTACTCATAAAATGCAGATCACTACATGACCTCCCAGTCTAAGGATAGTTTGAATAAGGGAGTTGAATTAGCTCTCGAACTCTTGTTGAACCCTAAAACAAAATTTTCATAGGTCCTTTAGATTTTCCCTATGTGTGGAATCAAGTTTTAGAGGGTTCCCATACACTAACAGAGTCATCCCCATGACTTTGAGCCGAAACCATGGGCCAACCTTCACTTTGCTTGAAGAATTAGGGACTTCGGACTTCGGGAGCTCTAACAATAACAACTCTCAATTTTCCTGAACGTCGAATATGCGAATGGAAAAATAATGGAAAGGATCAATGACTCTTAGTGTATGCCGAGATAGACGACTTACAGATGTTTTGGGCCCCCGTGCTTCAGGAGATTTACCCACTCCAACTTACAACTATCCCAAACTTCTGAACTTCAAATAGATAGATCAGAGGGATGACACTTGCCTCTGATCAATGGTGGATCTATACTCTGTGCCCAGGGCTTCATAACCTTCCACAACTCAACACCTCATATCCTCCAGAGTGCTGAACTAGTGAACTCATGAAGGGGCGTGATCAACGATCCACCTTTCCTCATGAATGGATGATTGGGATCTACTCTGGTATTTGGGTCTACAAGAGTTCTCGACCCAAACAAACTTATACCTTCATTCCTATGGAGTACCATATCTCTGAACTCCATGATCCATGGACACATGGCTCTTCGTGCCAACGGCTAAGATTCGCTCCAGGTGTTATCACTGAAATTTCATCCGCAAATGGTTACAGGAATCCAGCATATTCAAAACACTCATTAGTTCACTCATGGACCAAAAATACATTTCCAAAAGGTCCAAAACTATACAACCAGAAATCAAATTAGCATGCACTAAAAATACACAAGGCACACATGCACGTGTGATAGTCAGATAACGTTGGAAAAACACACATGCACCTGATGTGTGACTATGGATGCAAAAATCTGCACACACCTCAAAACGACGCATTTATGATATTGGTTGACCTTCCACCCACTTCTGGTTCAGCTTCCAAGTCGATTTGACACCCAAATATCGGCTAAATCCGACTGGGGGGTTGGTCAAAGACCTAAAGGTGACCTAAAAGGCCCCTTGTTCAAACTAAGAACTGGTTACATAATGCCTCAAGGAATTCATTTGTATTGTTATGCTTCTTACATTCTCTTGGAGGATCCTCTTTCCTCATCAAGAGCATGCAAGCACCATTTCATTTGGCCATTCACATCACCTCTTGAGTGAATGTGCTTTGGATTCTCTTCACCATTTCATTCTAGTTTGTTACTTCTAAGAAGATCTCAATATTTGTGGGTCCAAGAGCCCTCCCTTGGAGGAAGAGGGGACCCATATATCTCCCTTTCTCTTTGGTGTTTTCTTTCCACTAATAAAATCCTTTCCATTGGTGGCATGTGTGTTGTTTATTTCTTGTTCTAATGTCCTTATTCACTCTAGTTTAGTTTCTCGTAATGTTCTTAGTTTAGTTCTTTTCTTATCCTTTATGCTTTATACTTATAACTCTTTCCTTCACTGTTGTCTTGCCTGGCTAACCCAACTGGGCTTGTAAGCATCTCTATTTTGTCATTTAGGTGACAAAAGAGGTGCAACATATTGGCGACTCCACTGGGGAAAGGTATCAATTTCCTCACCCTTTTGGATTATTTTATCTCTTCCTTTTGTTTATTTAACTTGCAGGAACCATAACCGGCCCAAGCTGACCTGAAAAAAACTAAATTCAAAGCTAATTTGAGAGAATTTCATCCAGAATTTCTTTCATGGCCGTGTAATAGCAAGTGCCTGGGTTTTATAAACCACAGGCCTATCTTCCGATCACGTGTGTGAAACCCCCTGTGTTTCTCAGTGCCCTCTACACACTGCACCCAAAGGTCATTTTTAATCTATGCATTCATGCCCAATGCACCTCTGTCTACTCTGAGACTCGAGCATCTTCCCAAAAAATCAAATATTGTAAGGGTTTTTTTGATCTGTTGAAAGCCCATAGCCTTCTCAAAATTGATTTCATGCAGATTGTAACATGCACCACACTTAGATACCCTCTCCATATGAAGGGATAAGTCAAAACATAGTCACTTAGGGGGTTAAAATCATTATTTCCTCTTTTGCTTTCATTTTTTCCACATGGATGGCTTGCTTTGATTAAAGTCTAAGTTGGAATCATTCTACATCACATATGAAACTTGTATTGGGACCAAAAATTGGATATCAATCTTTGAGTATGCTCTTCTCTCGCGCCCCAAAGCGATCTTGAGAATCAGAAAGAGATTGAGGGAAAATTTCATCTCCCTTAAAAAAGACAAAATCTTTAGGAGATGACAACAACCCCCTTGGGACTCCTCTTAGTTCATTTTTCAAACACATCTTAAGATTGTAAGGGCCCATACATGCCCACATGCTACAAAGATAGGATAGTGTTGGAATTCACTTTCTTAGATTAATTCACTAGGGAAGTTTAAAGGTTTTGTAACAAGCCCATACATGCCCACATGTCCACAATCTAGGATAGTTTCAAAGATTTCTTAGATTAAATCACAATAGGGAGTTAAAGGAATAGTAAGGACCCACAAGTCCACATGCTAGTTTCCTAGGGACTTTAAAATTCCACAAGGTTGTACCAATGGCATTTAGTAACTTAGGTAATCAATACTTGTAAGGACCACACAAAGCCACATGTAGCAAGGTGACACCTATTTTATTAAAAAATTTGGCACATTTTCACTTGTTCACACACAAAGTCACTACTCACTCACATAGTTTTCATCTTGAAACATGGAGGTTGAAATAAGTTTCCTCCAAATGGATTCCTAAACACCCCACCCTTTTCTTGACGAAACTATCCACTCCCACTTAATTTCAACGAGATTGGCTCACGCCCCCAACCTCTCAAGCAACCACACCTAAAATATTTCTAAAAGCTCACTAATTTTCCTTCACAAGAGGTGCCAAAATATTTCTTTTAGTCTAGGTAGGATATCGGGGATAGGCATCCAAATAACTCCCCGTTATCTGGTTCTCACATCTTCAAACAGTAGAATTTGTCAAATAGGGAACTTTAAGATCCTCCAAGTCAAGTGTTCCTAACACCATAAGGTAGGGAGATAACCATGAAGAGTCAAGGATGAGGTCCAATTGTTCTGTGCATCCCCCCTTGAGGCACCCACCGCTTGGACGGGATCCATCCCATGACCCATTTCTTAGGCCAAAAATCTAAATGTCGCACTTTGACCAAGGTACCTAGTGAACAAATTTTAGGACATCTACTCAGGTGGAAATTGTGGGCTGCAATTGTACCTTGATTAGATGTTTTGTGGCTATTAGGAAATATTGCCAGCTCTTTCAGGATATGCACCCTCTACCCCTCATTATAATTGATTACTTCATCCTTCACTAGTTCCTCTTCCAGTGGCTTTAGACCCCACTTTCGAGTGCTATTGGAAGGTCCAGTGCTATTTGAGAGGAAGGAAATCACGTCTTTTAGGACACGAGCATTTATTTTATTTGTTCCCCCATGTGGACAAAATCCACCTATCCACATGTATTTTTCTTTATCAATTGACTTATGTATGATGCCCTTGTGATTACATGTAATTGTGAAAATATTGTGAAGGTACAAATATTATAGAAAATACTCTTGTTCATTCATTGCTCTCACCACCATTTTCACACATCCACTTATCTAGTCGGACATCATAGGGGACCCATAGAATCTCCGTCATTCTAGATTCTTGCTAAATATCCCTCCCATTCTAGGGGGAGTTCCTAGTCTTGCCAAACTCATTGGCCATACTTTCTCACACCCCTGCGAGTGATACTATCTTGGGATCATCTTTGCTTGGTTCCACTTTGCTTGGGTCCACTTCCCTAGGTCAACCATCCCCACACTCTCCTTTACATGGAAGTGAGGGGCACACTTCTTCTCAAGGAGGAAGTACAACTCCATCTAGCCCCCTTCACGGGTCAGTACACAACATTCACACTATGGCCGAAACAAACCCTCTTTCAGGGTCAGGCACACAAAACATTCCCACCATGGTTGGCACTAATCTTCCACCACAACCCCATATGCCATACTTGGCTTCCCTCAACATACCGGATCTGACTAAACTCACTAATGATCCTATATCTCACAACCCCACATGGTCTGCAATGCCTACCAAACTACCTTCAGACATCCCCAAGTTTGAAGGAAAAGCGGGAGACAACCCATCCAACCATATCATGACCTTCCATTTATGGTGCTCCTCCAATATCATTACAGACGAATCTGTCCAATTGAGACTATTTCAACGCACACTCACTGGCCCATCGACCAAGTGGTATGTAGAAGAAAAATATGGGTCCCATGTGACCTTCGAATCATCGGCCAAAGAATTTCTAACTTTATTTCAACTACCAATTCATCATGACAACGGTCTCAAATTACTCTCATAGTTTAAAAAAACTTTTGCCATGCACATCACCGACCACATTTACGAATGGCATCGACGATGTAGTCTCTGCAAAGCTGAAGCCACCCTGCAACAATCCCTTAACTAGTTTCTCAAATCACTTGTTTCCCTCCTTGCCAAATATGTGGCCACCACCTTCCCCCAATTGAAAGAAGAATCCATTAGCAAGGCCCAACAGTTCGAACTCATTTATTCACAATCAAGGTATTTATATATAGTACTACTTGATGCCCCCAGACCCGTGCCATTTGGCCAATACAAACCTGGTATGTCTCACTTAGCAGATGGATTGATTGGTACCACTACACACCACAATTCACACCCCCAACAACCACCTATGTATGGAACACCTCAATATCCACCAACATATGGTAGACCCCCTTATTATACTCCCCCCCCTTATCAAAAATCATATCCCATGACCTTTCTTCCACCCATCAGCAAACCACTGCCAACACCCACAATACGCCCCGCGACCCAACCTAGTTCTGGTACCCCCTCAACCTTTGCTTACACACTAAGCACCAATGAAAGTGCCACGCCTTCCTATACACCTGTCGGATCATTACCACAGAATAATCCAAACTTTCCATTTCTAGGTCCTCCCCAACCCATTATTTCTCCACAAGGGAAACCACATGTTGGGGTTGATTTTGTTCAACCCTCTCTCGTTCAACAGTATAAAATTTTTGAACAACTGAATATGGTTAATACGGCCCATTAGTCAAACAATGCCAAAAATAATGGGAAAAACTGAAACAACAATAATCCCAGACTAGGAGGAAACCAGAACCAACCCCAGCAAAACCAACCTGTCAGGGGCAACCGGAATCAAGGGAACCAAAACTCCCAAGGGGGGAAATAACAACAAACACCAAGGGAAGAACAACAAAAATATTCAGACAAAATTCCCTTGTGCCCTTTGCGGTGAGTATGGCCATTATACTCACCATTGCCCCCAAATTGCGAACTTCAAATGGATGAAAGAATCCAGAAATGGACCACATCCCCTAGTACCGCCTACTCCCCAGTAGGCCCCACAACAATATGTGCAACAACCCCCCCCGGTTGTGTTACAAAACCCCATACCACACCAAGGGGTAATGAACACCCAACATGATATGCATTCATCCCCACCATAGATAGGACAATATGCCAACCCATGCCCTTCTATAGATCACACTATCCTCCTCACTAGTGAGGATGAAGTCCTTCTACAAACGCACAGTCGTCAATACAATGCACCCCCTGAACATACTCCCACTACCTAGGAGTCCACCCAAGTCACAACTGGCCCACCTTTGATGATTTCGCGCCCTAATACTGAAACACCTCTTCACATCCCTCGCATCCCATTATGAAGGAATGTCAACAACCCTCAGGCTAGGGTGGCCCACAATTATATTATGGTCAATGACTTGGCACACCTACTGCCATGTCTGTCTTAGAAGTTCTTCAAACCTGTCCTACTCAATGGAAGTCATTACTTTTTTCTCTGGAGGCAGTTGACCCTACTGATACTTGACTCATCACCTTCGATCTCGATAGTGGGGAACCTCGTCTCCCTGCTTTGGTCGCTTTCCAAATATCGGTTAAAATTTGGAACATCACATCCCACCACTGCATTATTGATGAAGGTGCATCCACATGCATCATGTCCAAAACCATCTGGCAGAAACTTGGATTTACAGAGCTTACACCATTCGCCATTACTCTGAGGGCTTACGATGGACGCCCCTCTTCTCCCGAGGGGCTATTCCAAAATGTCCCCGTCGAACTTGAGGGAAAACCATTCTTATTGACATTGAGGTTATCAATGCTCCGCTCGATTACAATATTTTGTTTGGTCATAGCTAAATGTATGCTATGAAGGTAGTTTCCTCTTCTGTGTTCCAAACCATGATGTTTTCCCATAACGGAAATATCATTACCATCGATCAAGTATCACATTATGAGCCTAACCCTTCATCCAACATCAACAAAATCCTCCCTTTCGTCCACACTAATCTAGATGCCTATCCACTCATCGAGATGGGCCACAAAACTTTTAAGGACCCATCCTTGCTAGGGACATACCATGGAGCACCACCGCTCATCCATCCCTCAACACAAGTGTGTGTCATTTGAAACCAAAGGAATGACAATTGAAGATACTCTCCCTCCCACCGAGGCCTCTTTCATCCCTGACGTCCCACTAGTTGAAGAACTTATCCCTCAGGAATCCCATGGAACTTATTTATCTCTACCTATTCCTAATATTCCCCTCCCCCAGGGCCATATCCCGGTTTGGGAAATAGTCCCCCAATCCATTACCCAAATCCCTTTCTTTTACCCCCCACCGAGTATACAAGATTTTTAGGTAGCCACAATGCTCACCCTTCCTAATATGGTGTTGGAAATCCCAGTCTGGTATCTACATCTACCTGAGATGGTCCCTTAACCATCCCTCCCTCCCCAAATAGAAGGAATCTCGATGCAGATTCCAATACTTACCCCCACCATCCCACCCACGCCCTCACCCACTAACACCCCTGCTACAGTTGGGGGCAGACGAAAGAAGAAAGATCTTGCTGCTCCACTTCCACCATGAGTTCAGCCTCCTTGTGCATTGTGTGAGAAATATGGACACCCCACTAATAATTTCCCATCTCTCCCTGAGCTACGCAATTTAATTCAACACCCGCGGGCACTGACGCCACTCATCACACCCTCCAGTACTACTACTGAGCCCCCTAACACAAGTGACAAAGGGTTGAGAACCAAATTCGCATGTGCCATCTGTTCTGAGTATGGCCATTACACCCACCATTTCCCAATGTTACCTCAATTTTCAAAGACTCTAACGGTCGTCCTTTAGAGCTTCCAATAAGAACCTCCTCCATCTACATCATCTCATACTCATATCACAGACATACACTATGTCACGACCTTTGTCAATGAACGTATAAGATGTCCTTTCTCTCTATGAAAATTACTTGATCATTTCACACATCAATGTCCTATGATCATTGAATACAGGCATCACCAAACGACCCTTATTCAAAACCCTACACCCCCCCTCCAGTAGAACTAGTGAGTACCCCTACCTCATCACTTGCTGTGGTTCATGTCTTCTCGCCCGAACCTGAGGCCATCCCTACTCCCCCATGGTTCTTGGATGATTTATATGAGGATTTTCCCCCAAATCCCCCCAATTCTCCAATTCATTTCCACATGAAAATTCTACACCCAAATACCATTTTCAACCCACAGTATCTTGATATTTGGTTTATGTCGAGTGAACCATCGCAATCCCCTTGCATCACCCCCCCTGCTTATTTACCACTAGAAGACAAATACACTGTGATATTCACCGATGTCACTCCTATAGATCCCCTATATTCTTGACAATTCCAATGTGATGAAGACATCCTTGAGGAGTTAACTAAACCTGATTGCCCATGGGATGCGCTCCATCACAGAGTGCTTTTTCCTTCATAGGAAGCCTTCATGCCTCCTAACCAAAACCCCATATACATAGTCGAAACCAAATATTTTCTCCCATCCGGGCATATATATTGGTTCAATAACCCTATCCCTGCCCCCGACGATTTTGAAGAAGGCAATATGGCCAATATGTCCCCCACCATCAAAATCGATATTTCAATCAACTCTAGAATTGTAGAGGAACTCACCATTGGTGTCACATCCTCTCTTGAATAACTCATCTCTTACAAATCCCTCTTATAGGAATACCGAGACATTTTTTCCTGGTCATACACAGAGATGACCGGCCTCGATCCCTCCATTGTCGAACATTGTATAAACACATGGCCTTATATTACCCCCGTACGACAAAATAAAAGTATATTACAACCATCCAAAGCAGCAACATCAAGGCCAAAATTGACAAATTACACACTGCTAGGTTCATCTACCCCATCGCCTATATGTCATGGATCTCCAACCCCGTCCCTGTTAACAAAAAATAGAGTACCATCCGTGTCTATACGGACTTTCACGATCTCAATCATGTTTGTCCCAAAGATAACTTTCCAACACCCTTTATTGACCAAATTATCGATGATTTCACTAACCACGAGGCTCTGTTCTTCATGGATGATTTCTATGGTTACAACCAAATTCAAATTCAACCATCCGATCAGTACAAAACTGCATTTACTACCCCCTGGGGCACATTTTCATATCATGTCATGCCTTTTGGCCTCAAGAATGTCGACGCCACTTTCCAAAGGGCCATGACACACATCTTTCATAATCTAGTTCATATCCTCCTCACATACTTGGACGACCTCACAAATCGATCCAAGAAACGCACTCATCATCTTGATGATTTACGAATCATCTTCCAATGGTGTCGTTAGTACAACATCCACTTGAATCCCCTCAAGTGCATTTTCTGTGTCACTGCTAGCCGCCTCCTTGGGTTTATTGTTTCCTAATGTGGCATTATTGTGGACCCCCTCAAATTCCAAGCCATCACATAAATTCCACCCCCTCAGAATTTACACCAAATGTAGAGCCTACAAGGAAAACCTAACTTTTTACGACGCTTTGTCCTAGTTTACACCACTCGTGCACACGGCTTTCTTTGCCACGACATCCCATTAAAATGGGATGAACATGCCCAAACTGATTTTGATGATATTAAAGCGGCACTCTCAAATGCCCCATTAATTAGTCCACCCGACTATAACCGCAACTATATCGTCTACATATCAGCCTCAGCCATCTCAGTAGCAGGAGTTCTCATCCAAATTGGGGATGACAATTGTGAGCATGTAATTTACTACGTTAGTAAAAATCTTTCAGGGACACCCTTGAAATACAAACACGAAGAGAAACTTTCCCTTGCAGTTGTCCTCGCAATCTAGAAATTGTGCCATTACATATTGCTTAGAACTACCAAAGTCGTTGAAGATTCCAACCCAATGCACTACTTGCTCAGTCGCTGGAAAATTAATGGAAAATTTGCCCAATGGATCGTCATCCTTCAGGAGTACGACCTTGAATTTTCAACACCCAAGAGAAAGAAATCCCTCATCCTCGCCAAACTCATTAAGGCATTTCCCTTTAATACTACAAGTACCCCCATCAATAACGACTTCCCCGATGAACATCTCTTTTTCATCCCCTCGGATGACCCTTGGTATGGTGATCTTCTCATATATCTCCAAACATAGAAATTTGGAAACCACCTCTCTCAAGATGATCGTCGATGCATTCATCACCAGGCCCCCCACTACCTCCTTCTTGGTGACATCTTATATTGGTGAGGGGTCGACACCATACTCCATCGATGTTTGACTATCGATAAGGCTGATAGAGTCTTAAATGACTACCGCACCGACGCTTGTGAGGGCCACCTTTCAGGGATGTCCACTGCTTAGAAAATCATTCGTGCTATTTACTTTTTTCCTACATTGTTTCACAATTGCATGCACATTGTGAAGCGATGTGACAAATGTCAACTATATGCCAACAAAGTAGGAGCACCACCTACTCTTATACACCCAGTCATTACTGCCGACCCATTTTGCAAATGGTGCATAGACTTCATGACTTGAAACCCTCCATCTAGCGATGGACACAAATACATCATAGTTGCAGTTGATTACTTCACCAAGTGGGATAAATCCATGCCTACCTTTAACAACACTGTTGACACCGTAACATGCTTGTTCTTTAACGATGTCATCTCCCACTTTGGAGTCCTGCTACAACTAGTCTCTAATCATGGGAAACGCTTCGAGAATGAGATCTTTGTCGAAATCTCCTCTTGGTTAGGCTTCTCCCACGATTTCGCCTCCCCATACTATTACACATTATTTTGGTCACTCTGGTGATGTCTCTACAAGTGATGTATTCAGGCTCCCACAAGGAATTTTTGCCTGAGAAAAGTGACTGTTGTCTTCTTCCCAAAAAAACATTTTTAAGATGAGTTCACAGGCTGCCTATGTTATAGGATGTGAAAATACTTCATTCTCGCAGGAAACCCAAACTTAGGGTGTGAACTATTTGCAGTCTACTCTATAGGTAGGGTGCGAACTTGTTTCAAAGCTTGGAAAAGAGAAGAGGTCATGAAGGTTCTAGAAGGGAATCTTCTAGAAAATGAGTTGGCATTCACATGGTTGGCATCCTACTGACTTCTCATATTAGTGGGATCATCCTCATCCATGTAACCATCTCTCCTTCTCCTATATATTGAAAGGTTTCTCATGGAAAATGTTAAGCAAGATTGAATGAAGAATTGGTGAAAGAATTGTGTGAAGAAATCTTCTTGGATAGAAGCTTGAAGACTCTATTTGGTCTATCAAGTTGTATTGGATATTCTTCATGAAAATGTAGAGCAAGTGTGTGTGTTGGAACCAAGGGTCACTGAAAGGAAGCTTGTGACATCAAGGCGATCTGGTTGTATCTTTTACTTTCAATTAATATAATACAATGACATGTCCCTTTCCCATAAAATCACTCTTATTTTATTGCATAATGCCTTGATCATATGCATAGGTTGACATTGAATATACTTTTCTATCTTCACTTGGGTTGGTTTGTGTAGTCTTGGACCTAATTTCACAAGAGCACAGGAGCGAAGCTGGAACAACAGAGACCTAAGGAAGTGATATAAAAGTATGTCACTCATTCCTTCTTAGTAGTAGATTCAATGACCGCAACTTAGAGAAAGAGTCCTGTCTTGTCCTATTTTGTTCTATATCCAGGTGGATCTAGGGAGATCTGTTAGTGTTTGCACCTACCGATTTTTCCACAACAAGGCACAATCCGCATGTGCATTGATTATAGAGACATTAACAAAGCTTGTCCCAAAGACAACTTTCCTACCCCCTTTGTTGACGAGATCGTCGACGATTGTGTCGAAAGTGAAATCTTCTCTCTGATGGATGGTTTCTCTAGATATAATCAAATCAATATCGTACCCATGGGCTAACACAAGACCACTTTTATTTGTCCTTGGGGCACTTTCGCCTACCAAAAAATTCCATTCAGTTTAAATAATGCTAGTGCAACTTTTCAAGGTGCTATGTCTTACACCTTTTATAATATAAAGCACATTGTGCAACCATATCTCGATGACTTACCCGCTCATTCCATGCGTTGTGTAGATCATCCAATACACCTCTGTGCCATTTTCCTTCGATGTCGGTTTTACCATATATTCTTGAATCCCCACAAATGTGATTTTTGCGTAGAATTTGGTCCACTTCTGGGCTTTATTGTTTCACATCAAGGGGTCAGGGTAGATCCTTTGAAGGTCAAGGCGATTCTCAATATCCCTCCTCCTTCATCACTTCGCCAGTTATAAAGTTTGCATGGGAAGGCAAACTTTCTCCATCGTTTCATCCCGAACTATGTTGAGCTAACTCTTGGATTTACACGACTGCTCAAGAAAGGTTCTGAGTTTGTATGGGATACCACTACTGACAAAGATTTCAAAACTTTGAAACTGTCTTTAACACGTACCTCATTACTCTTCCCACCTGATTACAGTTGGGAGTATTTCCTTTACCTCACAGCCTCGGACTATACCATCACTATGTTTCTAGTCCAGGAGGATGATTCTCATGACAAACATGTCATTTATTACTTGATTCAGAGTCTCATGACTACCGAAACCAAGTATTTACATGTTGAAAAACTAGCCTTGGTAGCCATCCAAGCTGTTCAACATTTCTGGCACTATATCCTTTCTTGCAAGACTATGATAATTTCTAACTGCAACCCTATGCAACACATTCTTACACGTAAATTGCTAGGGGGAAAATACTCCAAATGGATCATAATTTTCCAGGAGTTTGACTTAGAATTCGAGCGCGCTAAGTCCAAGAAATCCTTAGTGTTTTTCGAGTTGATATGCGACCTTCCCTGCTCTGAGATGGAAAATGTAGAAGAAGATTCATTATCCGATGAATCCCTTTTCCTGATTATTTCCAATGACCTTTGGTATGGAGATATCATCATATATCTCCAGATCCATACTTTCCATCCCAATTTGTCTATCACTGACCACCGTTGAATATGCTACCAAGCCCGTCAGTATATTATCCTCAGTGGTACTCTTTATCGTCGTGGGATTGACTTTGTTTTTCAATGCTACCTCACGTTTGACGAAGCTGAGAAAGACCTAAATGATTTCCATTCTGGAGCCTATGGTGGTCACATGTCTGGGTATGCTACTGCCCAGAAGATCTTATGAGTGGGGTATTTTTGGCCTTCTTTATTCAACGATTGTATAATTATTATCCAAAAATTCCACGCTTCCCAAACCTACAACAATAAAATATGATCACACCCTACTCCTCTACCCCCTATGGACTCCGTTGGTTCTTTTGCGAAATGGGGTATCGATTTCATGACATGTCACCCTCACTCGACCAAGAGGCATGGATACATTATTGTAGCCATAGATTATTTTACAAAATGGGCCGAGGTGATGCCAACATACGACAATACCGGAAGGACTAGAACATTATTTATATCCAATAACATCATTGCTCAGTTTGGTGTTCCTCAAGCTATCATTAGTGACCATGGTAGCCACTTTAGAAACTTCATGATGTCCAAACTCACTGAAAAGTTGGGTCTTCACCATGAAAACTCAACACCCTATTACCCACAAGCCAATGGCCAAGTTGAAGAAATAAAAAAAATCCTCATCACCATGCTTTGACGAATGATAGGGATTCACAAAACGAGTTGGCACACGATGTTGTTTTCAACATTGTGGGCTTACCAGACATCTATTAAGTTTTCTACCAGGTTTACACCATTCCAGTTAGTCTATGGTCTAGAATCCATCTTTCCGATTGAATGTGAGATACCCTCCCTAAAACTAGCCGTCAAACTTCTCCCAAACACTTATGCTGAAGAAGAACGTTTGTTATATCTCATGCAATTAGACGAAACCCGTCACAATGCCACACTAGTTATAGAAGCCCAGAAGAAATGTGTCAAATCCTAATACGACAAACATATCAAGCCATGCGTTTTTTCCGAAGGTGATCTAGTTCTCCTTTACGAACAAGATCGGGATATGCTAGGAGACGGAAAATTTGAAGCTATGTGGTGAGGTCCTTATATTGTCAGATGAGTTTTGGAGAAAGGAGCTTATGAGTTGGTGGACTATGACAATATCCCTTTGAGTGAACCCAGAAATGGGTTGTACTTAAATAAGTACTATGCTTAAGATCACCTGTGCATGAGTGCTTGTATTTTATTGTATCATACTTTTTATGTGTTACTTTAGTATGCTTTTTCGTTATTTGGTCTTTGCCCTTGACCACTTATCTTGTGTTGTGATTTGTTTCCAAATGTCAGAGTCTTCGCCACCCCACATAGGCTTCACCGATGGCACTAGCCATAGTACTCAGAACTTTGCTTCTGCTGCATGGGCAATTTATGCCCCTACAAACAAACTTATCAGTCTACGAGGTGTGTGCCTGAGTAGTACGACCAATAATATTGCAGAATATAGCGTCGTCATCGAATTGATGATTGATGCTATTTCTCTTGATATTTACCACCTAGTTATAGGACTTGATTCGTAGCTAGTAGTACTACAATTAAGTAATGTCTATGCTATCCGAAGTCCTACTTTATTACGCGTATATTTACGAATTCGCCT
Organism: Picea engelmannii; assembly: GCA_009831015.1. Lineage (NCBI taxonomy): Eukaryota > Viridiplantae > Streptophyta > Pinopsida > Pinales > Pinaceae > Picea > Picea engelmannii. The sequence continues at coordinate 141,988 of ML809306.1, read as the reverse complement.
TTTGGAACGTTATTTTGATTATATCTAATATCAACACATTCCTAGATGTCTAAATACATTGACTGATGCCTTATCTAACTATGTGTTAGACAAACATTTGGGACATTTATAAACCAATTACACATCACCTGTATAACAAAACACAAAATAATCCGGTAGAATCCATATATATGTATATAATGGTCAAAAGTTTTTACAAATCGTTTCTGTCCAAGGATCAAAATCTCAAAATACGAAGCCTATGGATTCTAAAAAATAGCATCACGGATGATTCTCACGATAAAAAACAACTGCTTGGGCTACCCTATGGAGCAGTCGACTGAGAGACTCAGACACACCCACAGTATGGAACTGGTAACGTATCAAGATCTCCCCAATAGCAATGTCCGAGACATCTGCGGTTAACCCCTCTAAGTTATATTCCACTTCCTCGTATTCCTCAGCATCCCATCTCGCCATTGGAGCCGCTTCTCCTCTCCTTTGAATGGGATATGTTCCTAGAGGTCAATACGGCCCCACATCTATGTCATCAAAAATAATTTTTTTGATTAGTCCTTGGATAAACATAAAAACATTTCATATGATAAAATTTTCAAAAACATTTAAAAAGAACAAAATGTGTACTTCTCACCTAAGTCACCCCACTGAGCATCCTCAGGCAGGACAAAATCTGGATCCCCTCGGAAATCCAAATCGGCATATGCATAGTCGTCGATCATCAACATCTGGGGCCTCAACCAGTCAAAAAATGAATCATTATACTTGATTGTAGGCCCTGATATGTGTCGAGCCATGAGGTTACACCACCTCAGCATCCTCGGATCCTGTGGGGTTGGTAAACCC
>ML809306.1:130529-140821 GCA_009831015.1 Picea engelmannii | reverse complement strand
ATCCTCCTCATGTTCTCTTTCTCTCCATTCTAGCATTGTGATGGTCAAACACCTACAAAAGAGCCATGAGAGGGAAGTCAACAACTTATTTTAAATTCTTGCATAATTTTTATTGAGCAAAACCACACATTAAAATCCATTTTTCGGCCCTCGCAGGTGAACCTTTTGCACAATGCGAGATTCTCGCAGGTTCCTTGAAGCCCACCTATGAGAATATTAGCTTCTTGTAGGTCCCGCATGGCCCACCTGCGAGAATTCTTGAGCGCATGTTATGACCCTAAAATGGAATCAAAACTCTAAACATTGCCAATAAAAACAAAAAATAAACCATGGAAAAGTTGGAGAAACAAGAGATTACCTCATGGGCTGAAACCATTCGCCGAATGATCGCTTGTGCCTCCCGCAATTGAGAAAATAAATTTGGGGGAAAATGAGGTATGTTGTACAAGTTTTTGGGCAAAGTAAAAATGAAATGGTAAAAGGTCCTTTTCACCCATATTTATTCACTTTTTACTATTTCTTATTGATTTTTTATATTATTTTTTTTCTTTGTTTATAAAACCTAATACCCTAATAGCCTTGTGAGTATGGTTTTTCGTAGATATAGCAACTTCGAATTCCGAACAAGGGGGTACGAGTGTTTTTCTTTTTGTCTCATGTATGACTACTTTTTAAGGTTTTTTAGGAAAAGCCTCGAGCTCAGTCTTCATTCGTTCTTGTGCTCGAAAATATATGAGAATGTAACCGAGTATAATTTTTTTCGTCTTTTCATACTCATCATGGTAATACAAAAATGATGAACGTAAGGGAGTATCCTTTAAGCTCTTTTCACGCTCCATAAAAACGAAAAGATTATCGAGCGATCTTGTTCTTTTCACACTCGTTAAAGTATTTGAAGAAAATGTTCAACGAGCGATAGTTTATTGCTTTTTCAGTCTTTTCGAACTCTTTTATGAAAAAGGAACTGAGAGAGTTCTCTTTAAGTGTTTTTCAGACTCTCAAAACGTGAAAAACCCCCAAGTTTTCTATCCTTGGACTCGTTAAACAAACATCGAAAGACCCGTAATGGGACCGGACCACTCCTTCCTAGGGTTCATTAAATATATTATGAGGGACTCATCTGAAGGATGAGATTACATCGACAAGCATATGTTATCCTAGTCAATCTTATGTAAAAATAAAGAGGTACTCACTAGAGATAGTGGGGGAAATTTTGGGAAAGGGATATGTTTTCGTATTCATATTAATGGCAGTAAGCGTCGCTCTTGAACATGACACCCACTATTTGTCATTTGAATTCAGGTTAGGAAATCCATTTGTCTCTTGTTCGACATGCTACAAGGTCATATCTTGGGTCGTCTTTGAGTCAGTGCTGCCAAGTCCTTGGTCGTGTCATTCATATGTTCAAGAGAAGTTTGAACAAGCCCTCTATTGAGTCGGCCATCTGCAGTTGTCCATTCTTACTATGTTAGCCTTACCTGTGTCCATTTCAACCCGTATTCATACTTTGTTTCACCCTAAAAATCTGTTACTTATTTCGTGTCATTGATGAGGGATACATCAAGGCCCTCTTGTGATGAGTCTTGTTCCACCGAATCCAACTCATTATCTAGAAATGAGACTTAGAAATCATTTATTACCTTGGAACCTGCATGCCTTAATGGTAGGTCTCTTCACTTTCGACAGGGGTTTCACATCATTGATGCCTGATCGAGAAATTTCGTCGAGTGATCGACTTAATCTCATTCATTCATATTCGTTCTGATTGTACTTTGATATCTTGGGAGCCATTGACATCAATGGTGATTTCCCTCACACTTGTTAACAGTTTTCATCAATGAACGATAATCAAGTGGTTTCTACCATGTTCAACTTCAACACATTTAATCACATGGCTAGATTCATACTTTTAGGTGATAGGAGTGAAGACCCTGGGTCTCATCTTTTTGATGTAGGCTGCGATGGAGTATGTATGATTTGTATTGACACATAGATCCACGTTGTATGTCACATGGATATGTCTTATTTCAAGTCTTCTCACATAGATCCACAGTGTATTCTTGGTGGCTATGTAGCATTTTGATGACATGGATCCATGGTGTATGATTCGTGGCCATGACCTACGTTTATGATTCCATTCATTTGTGATCTGAGCATGGGAATGCCTACCTCAGAACTGGTATTATATTCTTCAGATGCTTGGTTGTTTATAGGTTTCTGATTAAGTGTTCTCCTTGTTTTTGACACACACACGCATTTTACAAAGTATTTCAGTTGTCACAAGTTCCAGCCTCATACTTTGGGGGGCATTCTGTTACACATTATTTTGGTCACTCTGGTGATGTATTTAGGCTCCCACAAGGACTTTTTGCCTGAGAAAAGTGACTATTGTCTTCCCAAAAACACATTTTTAAGATGATTTCACAGGCTGCCTATGTTATAGGGTGCGAAAATACTTCATTCTCGTAGGCAACCCAAACTTAGGGTGTGAACTGTTTGCAGTCTGCCCTATAGGTAGGGTGCGAACCTGTTTCAAATCTTGGAAAAGAGAAGAGGTCACGGAGGTTCTAGAAGGGAATCTTCTAGAAAATGAGTTGGCATTCACATGGTTGGCATACTAATGACTTCTCATATTTAGTGGGATCATCCTCATCCATGTAACCATCTGTCCTTCTCCTATATATTGAAAGGTTTCTCATGGAAAAGGTTAAGCAAGATTTAATGAAGAATTGGTGAAAGAATTGTGTGAAGAAATCTGCTTGGATAGAAGCTTGAAGACTCTATTTGGTCTATCAAGTTGTATTGGATCTTCTTCATGAAAATGTAGAGCAAGTGTGTGTGTTGGAACCAAGGGTCACTGAAAGGAAGCTTGCAACATCAAGGCGATCTGGTTGTATCTTTTACTTTCAATTAATATAATACAACGACATGTCCCTTTCCCATAAAATCACTCTTATTTTATTACATAACTCCTTGATCATATGCATAGGTTGACATTGAATATACTTTTCTATCTTCACTTGGGTTGGTTTGTGTAGTCTTGGACTTGATTTCACAAGAGCACTGGAGTGAAGTGGGAACAACAGAGACCTAAGGAAGTGATATAAAGGTATGTCACTCATTTCTTCTTAGTAGTAGATATAATGACCGAAACTTAGAGAAAGAGTCATGTCATGTCTTGTTTTGTTCTAGATCCAGGTGGATCTAGGGAGATCTATTAGTGTTCACACCTACCGATTTATCCGATAATACATACTACCCTCAGTCCAATAGACAGGTAGAGGGGGTCAACAAGGTCCTCAAAACTAGTTTGTAGCACACTGTTAACAAATATAAGACCAATTGGCACCATATGTTGATCTCTACACTGTGGGATTATCGTACGACCATTAAAATTTCCACTGGCTTCATGCCATTTCATCTTGTCCATGGGGTCGAGGCCACTCTCCCCATTGAATGATAAATCCCCACCTTACGCACCACTATTGAGCTATTACCCGACACTGCTCCAATGGAGTAGAGTTTGATGAAATTAGAGTCACTGGATAAAGACCACTGGTTTTCATTACAAAACAATGAGGCAGCCAAAAAATGGTCAAAGGCCACCTTCGATCACCATGTCAACCTTCGCTCATTTAACGAAGGCGACCTCATCCTTGCTTACGATATCGCTCACAGTACCTTTGGCCATGGAAAGTTTGAGTCATTATGGCATGGACCTTACATCATCCATCATTGCTTCACTAAAGGCGCATACATCCTGGCCTCTCCCGAAGGCCACCCCCTCAAAGAACCCTTCAACGGGTTATACTTAAATAAATTCTATGCTTGAGCGTAACCATGTTACACTAGGTTCTTTTTCTATTTTGTAGAGTTTTTAATCTTTTTTTTTCTCCATTCCTTGTCTCTAACCTACCATTTGTTTTATTGACAGATGCCTCCTCCATTGGCCTATCACATTGGTTAGGCTGACAAAGCTAGCTGTTGGACACATAATCTCACTTCAACTTCTTGGGCCATCCATTCCCCCTCACATGAGCTGCTCCACTCCAGCGGCATATGTTTGGGGTCAACAACCAATAACCAAGAAGAATACATTGTCATCATTGGCCTCCTAGCTGAGGCCAACCATCGCCATATTTTTCACCTTAGTGTTTTATTAGATTCCCAACTGGTTGTCCTCCAGCTCAACAATGTGTACTGTGTCTGTGATCCTTGCCTCTTTCGCAAATACCTACAAGTTAGACTTTTATATGGACATTTTGATTTCATCACATTTACACATATTCCAAGACAATTTAATCAAATAGTAGATAATATGGCTAACCTAGTGTTAGATTGGCATTTATAACATCAAGATACCCGTACGCATACATGAATCATCAACAACCTGTCAATAGCATATAGAGTAGACATAATAAAAAATCACTAAAAAACATCTACACAAGTGAACACCACAAATATCCCCAAAATGTATATCCATGCATATATATATCAGTCAATGTGTCATCAGTGTTTACAAAAAATAGTACATCAAGTACACCATCCGTAGGTAGATGAACCACCTCACCCTTATAGATACAAAAATGATACCACATCACCATATAAAAAATGGGCTCACCAGCCTATATAGATACAAAAAATACACAAATATAGAGGCACCCATGGCACCTCTAGAGCTCCACCACCTGGCCCTCTCTCTGGAGGAGGGGCCCCACTAGCTAGGGGTCCCTCAGGTCCTAGAGGTAGTCACCCAGTCATCGCTGGCCCTACTACAACCACTCTTTGAACCACCGTCTGCCACACTAGCGAAAAACCCACACACTGCTCTAGGACCCCCTTGTCTAGGATATGTGACCACATGCCCTTAGGAACTCCTTGTAGTATCGCTTCCAAGCAATGATGAATATCCTTGAAATCTACATGCACCTCCACTGGAGGAGCATGTGATTTTCATGCATCGGGGTCATCAAACCGGTGTCGCCTGGACGCTCTATCATCCTCAACAAGCCTCACCCCAACATCATCCCATCGTCATCTCTCTCTTTCCTAGGGCTCTCCCCGCTGAGGTATCATTGGCCCCTAATGAGTTGACACTCTAATCAACTCAACCTTGTGCCCGCGAGGTCCAACATCTGCAGACACAACAAACAAATGATAACATCAGCATCCATTTACTCACAAGAAACATGCTATACTATCTAAAGATCAAACCATCAAATATCACATCATACCTCTATGGTCGAACACCTCTCCTAGGGGTAACACCATCTCTGGATCATCTTGGAAGGCCAACCCAAAATACAAATATCGCATTATGATCTGTGGCATATGACGCCACACTTGTGCAGCCTCAACCATGAAATAGTGGCCACCCTCCCCACCACTGTGACGAACCAGGATCATCACCCATCGCCTCAGTCACGACTCTCACAGACCAGGTGCGCCCAAAAACGCTTTAGGGTGCAACATCAACACCCTCTCCAAAAACCATGCCACCAAGATAGACCCAAAGGTAAACTCCCCTGAGTCAGCAGCATGACAACTATCAAGATGACCTAGCATCTTGGCATGGAGCATCAAGACCCAAGAAAAATGCTCGCCTGCCAGTTCCCTCTCCATGATCCTCAGCTAACCTCCATTGATCCGCTGAGTCATGAGAGAGTCGTAGACTCTGACAATCATTGCTACCATGCAACGATGTACAAGAAACTCCATTTCCCCAATACTAACCATGGAGCCCAACATAAAGTTCTCCCCCAAACAATATCTATAGGCTAAGACAACCAACTTCCCATCCCTGAGTACTACGAGCTCCATCGGTAATGGGGTTCCCCGAAAAGGGAGACCAATCAGAAAATATACATCCTCCATTGCAGTGAAGGCTATCTGCTCACCCCGCACCATAAAACAATGCATTTAAGGGCTCCACATCCTAATCCGAAACTGCAAAAGATACTCCTGTTCTCGCACTAGTGAACACTCTAAAAACTTCAACATCCCACAAGTTGCCAAAGTGTCTCGGAATGCCGGCTCCTCATCCCTCACTGCCTCCCTCAAGCGTCACCAGTCCCTCTCTCTCCAATGAACCGAAATTGTCCAAATGATCACCTGCATCCACATATAGAACACTTGATTAGTCATCACAACCCATAAAAAATTCAAAATCTCCAAAAAGATAAGTTTGTACACCCTTCATCTTTGCCTCAAAGGTGTGGATATTTTTCCCCATAGGTGTGCACACATGAGCACCTGTTCATCCCCATAGGCATGCACACATGCACACCTGTTCATCCCCCAGACGCTCACTCATGCACAACTGTTGGCCATACAGAGGCACATTCATGCACCTCTATCACACATATAGGCGTGCATCATAGCACACATGTTCACTACACAACTGCGCACGCATGCGCAACTGTTAGGAATACAGACACACATGTATGTGCTATTGTGCCTTGCACAGGCACGCATGCCATGCGTGCCTGTTTTCCCCATTAGGGCACCTCGTGGGTGGATTTCCGCATTATAGGTGTGTACCCGTGCATGCGAATTTCTCGATATCCCGCACACTGGGGGGCCCACACTGACAAAAACCCCTGTACGACCCTCCATACAAGCCCTGCCCAAAAGAAGAAACCCCAATTCTATGTAGGAGGATACAAAAACTAACCTGAACCTCACTGATATTGAATTGACTACCTCGATCTCTCGAAATCTCAAAATCTCCTCTAAAATCGCTCGTCCACTCAATAATACAACAAGTACAAATGAGGTGGCATTGTGGGCCCTACAACTATATATTGTCCATTTTTCCAAACTTCCAGACTCAATTCCAGGAGCTCCGGGTGTCTGTTTTTCGATCCATCTTCATCCACGGTATCAGGAGTCCATCACCTACACAATTCCATTCCTCGGGCCATTTTCCATGCTTAGCCCCTGGGGGGCATTTTTCTTATCTGACGCTCAGGTACACATGCTTATATTCACATATTATTGAATAAATGTTATATGATCTTTCTCTTCAGATATTTTTCATGTCGGGTATTCGATTTTCATGTGTGTAGGTACTTGATCACCATATGTCAGAAGTATCCCTTTAGGTATATCATCGACACTGGCATGTAGTCATTCCCTCTAAATATCAAATTGCATCTCCTAGTGATACCCACCGATATTTTCCTCTAGGATCCCTATGTCTGACTCTGCAGTACTGTCACCTCCGCTGCATTTCAGTACTATCACCCAGTAGCACCCTCCCCCACATGAGTTGTCCCATTCATAGCCCCCCTTGGCACTTTGAAACTCATGTTGTTTTCACCCTTTAAGATATGGGAGTCCCGATAGTCTTACGAATCATCAAGAACCAACCACATACTCCTTATCCTCATTATTCTAGCCTACCCAATGGACTCCTAGGTTACTTCGTCATGGTTCTATTTTAACTACACCCCCGCAGTATCATTAACCATCCATTTTCATCCACCATCAATTTGGTCATCTGCAGATTGTCCTCCATACATTTCCCTAAATACATAAACCCACCTATGGGTCCCTCACCCTCCACTTGTTTCCCAAACAACTTGAGCCATCATCGGCCAAGCCATATTACACTGGAGCACCTATTTCTATATCTACATAGTCATCCCAACTCATTCTTTATTCTTTCAGTAATTGTACAAAACCTTTTCCCCGCATTTACATAGCTTTCTATTGTTGCCATTAGTGACCTTCCTTTTTCGGCAAAACAACCCTTTTCTCCCTTGGTTGGGGAATTTTTCACTTCCTCTCATCAATGAAATTATCCATAAACCCCAAGTATCTTACAGTCCATACATCTTTTTGATCTCTATGTTTTTCCATTTTGTCACGCCTCTGGCAGAACTCACCCTCATCTAGTCATCCCACTGACGCTAGATTCAGTTTTACAGTTGCTGCCACTTTGCATATCTCCCCAACCAAGGGAAGTCTTGAGTCTCACCACATATTTCCTTCATCCATGTACCTCATCAGTTTCTGATCTCATCCAGTGGATATCAGGAATCCCTTTGCTTCTTGGAGTCTCGTCTCCCTTTCTGTCGACATCAACACGTTTTCTAGAAGGGTGACAATATCTTGACTCTCATTACCTTTACAATGAGAAGTCTCGGATGGCACAGGAAAAACCACCATTGTTCTCTGTTGTCATTGACCCCCATAAAATTTGACTTCAACACTATCTCATGTTATAGTGGGTCTTACTTTGTGACTATTGCAGTTGTTTTATCTTAGCCGAAGACCTCGGAAATTTGATAGGCTATCAATGCCTGCGAATCCTCGACACTTATTCTAGGTGTCATCGCCTATTTTTAGAGTTTATTCACCACCATAATCATCCTCTCCTATTATCAACACACCCCTGAGGGCGCTACATTCATCTACTCCAATACACAACTTCATTTATTGTATTACACTTTTTTGAGTTACATGATACGAGCATGGGGCATGCCCGCCTCGTTTGTACACAATTTTATTTTTTACACCTTTCGAAAGGTTTGGGTCCTAAAGTTTCCCCTCTCCCTCCAAAGGGTCTCTCTTGATACTCTCATTATCTCTCTTTCTTACAATGGTACTCTCAATAGAATAAACATTGATGAATTTCAACTATACATATGATGCTAACCTCATCCATCAACGGGCATCTATTATCACTAAAATTTCATCCGCAAATGGTTACAGGAATCCAGGATCTTGAAAACACTCATTAGTTCACTCATGGACCAAAAATGTATTTCCAAAAGGTCCAAAACTATACAAACAACAATAAAATCAACATGCGCTAAAAGTACACAAGGCGTGCGCACACATGCGACAGTCAGATAACATCGAAAAATCGCACATGCGCCCGATGCACGACTGTGGACGCAAAAATCCATGTACACCTCAAAAAGATGCATTTATGATATTGGTCGGCCTTCCACCCACTTTTGGTTCAGCTTCCAAGTTGATTTGACACCCAAATCTTGACTGAATCCAACTGGGGCACTGGTCAAAGACCTAAAGGTGCCCTAAAGGGATCCTTGTTCACACTAAGAACTGGTTGCATAATGCCTCAAAGATATTCTATAAAAAGAGGCCATGGGTGCACTATATTTTCAAGGAATTCATTTATATTGTTATGCTGCTTATATTCTCTTAGAGGATCCTCTTTTCTCATCAAGAGCATGCAAACACCATTTCATTTGGCAATTCACATCACCTCTTGAGTGAATGTGCTTTGGATTCTCTTCACCATTTCATTCTAGTTTGTTATTTGTAATAAGAGCTCAATATTTGGGGGTCCAAGAGCCCTCCCTTGGAGGAAGAGGGGACCGATATATCTCCCTTTCTATTTGGTTTTTTCTTTCCACTAATACAATCCTTTCCATTGGTGGCATGTTTGTTGTTTATTTCTTGTTCTAATGTCCTTATGCAATCTGGTTTAGTTTCTTGTAATGTTCTTAGTTTAGTTCTTTTCTTATACTTTATGATTTATACTTCTAACCTTTCCTTCACTACTGTCTTGGTTGGATAACCCAACTGGGCTTGTAAGCATCTCTATTTTTCTCATTTAGGTGACAAAAGAGGTGCAACACCAGGCTTAAAAACTTTGGGAATCTTGTACACTTCCGCTCCAACGCTTTCAAATTGTTGGATAGCCAAAATTACCAACAATGTTGGATCTATGGACACGTGTCCTCCCAAATGGATGGTCCAAATTTAATTCAGATCCTGCGAATTTAGGAAATTCATCTATTCTAGGACACTTACTCAAAAATCTCTTAATACACGAAGTCCGAAAGACAGCTAGGAAAGGTTTTACTTCTCCTCGGAAGGATTTTAGTCCACTCAAACTCGAAATAAAGGGTCCTCCCATTCAAAGGATTCTAGTTTCTCTTTCTCCTGAGATTTACCACTCGAATGACTTGAGATTCCTATGCATTCCATGCAACTCTCTGGAAATTAACACTTGAATATTTTAAGAAATCTTCCCACGCACTCCTTGCGCTTGTCTTCTTCGAGAATTTTTCAATACTCAACTAAGTGTTGGACCTATGCACACCTTACACAAGTTTTCTTGAGTGTTGCCCTGACCAATTATTGAGGAACACTTGGTCATATTTGACCATTTTTGAGACTTCAACAGCTTGTCAAAGATGGAGGGCAATGCGAAGCAGAAATTGTGGAAGCTAGACCCCTTTTTGGGTTTTTGGGGATAATGTAATGGGATTGGGATGTCGACCCATGGGTTTACCCATGTTTAGGCCTATTTT
>ML809306.1:112018-122174 GCA_009831015.1 Picea engelmannii | reverse complement strand
GGCTTGATTGGTATCTTTTCAGCTTGGGTGGGACAATCATCCCCTCCTGTAGTGAGAAGAGCTCCTCTTAGGGGTTTTGAGTCTGGGGCTGCACAGTCAGTAGGTTAAGGCCTCTTATCCTTAGCTTGTGTTTTTATTAGTTGATGTTTTGATAGAAAAGACAAAAGAAAAAATTTGTTTTATGGTTTTTAGACAAGTGTTAGGATCAGTGCTTTCTTGATTGCTTTGGTGAGTCTTTGCTTTGGTTCTTTGTGATATGCGCCTTAAGCCAGAATGTTTATTTTGTTTTCTTGGTTTTGTGCTTGTCGACATTTTCCCTTTATTGCATCATTTTGCAATTAAATAAAAAAATATATATATCTTGTTTCATTTTCTTCTTGGTTTGAAGATTGTGTTGTTGCATCAGTAGCTAGGAAGAAGTCTTGTTTCATAAGTTGTTTGCAGTACATTTAGCGTATAAGTAGCTCGCAGATTGAGCAAAATTCATTGATGTTTTCTACATGAGATCTTAGAAAATTCAAAAAAGGAAAAAGAAGTCTTTCTTGTTGAAAAGTTGATGGTTTTGCATTGTTTGTAAAAGTTTTGTTTCCAAGCATTTCTTGTTCATTTTGCTTTGAGTCTTTACACACCATCAATTTCACCATCATATCTTGTGACTTAAAAAAGCCCATTAAAAGCAACGCTAATTAAAAACTATCAGACTTTTTGTTTGTAGGGTTCATTCACTAGCTCAGGACTAGGGCCTTGGAATAGGTTGGAGAGTAAATCCTCCAAGGTCACTCAAACCAAACATTGGAGTCTGTCAATAGGGAGTGTAGAAGTCCAGTTACGGAAAGTTATCCGGGACCCCCCTCTAACACAAGGGCTAAACACGAGGTCGTGTAAGGAAAAGTAGCGAAGATAACCCCTCCAAAGCCGGATTGAACGTTGTGGAGAACACATATCGAGGATTTGTTAAGGGATCCCATCGTTTGCATTTGCCACGGAGCTTCATGGGTCTTGAATCCGTTCGAGGTCCTCAGTTGTCTTCCGGACCATTTGCTCTCGATACCCTTGACAGGTTTCGATCTTGATACCCTACTCATTGTGGTCTACTCGACTATCGACTGTACTCGCCTGGTGACTGTTCACGTGCTGGAAAACTAGTTGCCAATATTTTCTAGGTACATACACGGGTGACTGCGGGGGTATACCGCGGTACCTAGGATAGACATCGGGCCACGCTTTACAGAGTATACCTGGAGGGTGCTTCCGTATCCGAGTTGCACTTGCACCAGTAAGTTTCTCTAGTCTTGGTTGTTGTAACTATTCTTCTAAATAGTTAGTGATTGATTGTATTATCTCATAGGGGCTTCTTTTAGTGTGTGTTACTGTTTGTTCGTGTAGAATACCTTAGTGTGTCGTGAATCTTCTCACACAGTGGAGGATTCAGAGCTCTGCCGGTCACGAAGGCTTCTGGGCCTGCCGTCGGTGATACTGGAGCCACCCCCGCCACCATTGAGGCGGAAGCTAGACCAACGAGGGTATTTCAAAGCAACCGGTTTTCAAACCATTGAGCCCAAACAACTCCCAGAGGAATCGACCACCAATCTTGGATTGGTTGAAACCTTAGCCACTGATACTTGGCTGGATATTATTGTGCCAATTCAATTTTACGAACGCCTGTCAGGGCCTAACCCAATTATGGAACCAAACTCTGTTACTTCCTCTGGGAACTCTTCCATTCCCATCACCGTTGCTACCACAGGAGAAGCTTCTCCTAACTTGCCTTTGTCAATGGTTAAGGCCACCATGGTCTCGGCCACAACTATGTCGCACAGTGGACCGACCCCATCTATCGCGGCAGCCACACCTCCATTCATACCTAGTGCGACAGGCCCACCGTTTTCATACGGTATGCCTAGTTCGGGTACAAGTCCTATAGTCACTTACTCCACTTTACAGACTTTGGGTCTGGGGGCAGGGAGCTCTAATGCTCCTCTGCAAGGTCAACTTGGGGGCATTCCTGTCCCTTTCAATGCTTTTCGTTACGCTGGAGGTCATATCTCTCCTTCGTCCCCTTCGCTTGGTGGTCTGCATTAGCAGTCCACCGGGCAGCCTGCACACACAAGTTCATTTGGAGCCGGGAGTCAAGGAACACCTGTGCAAACTCAGCCGGTAGGTTCATCACCGTTTGTTTGGAATGGGACATTTGGTAATAACCCTTTTTCATCCACTGCTTTCCCATCTGGGGGCACACCCATTTTTGGACAGTCTACACCGGCACAGGGTACTATTCCTGTGCCGGGGGCACATATACCAGGACCTTGGAACTCAGGACAAGGATCCGTTCCTTCCTCTGGAATGCCGATCTGGGGTAATTCTTTCCACATTCATTGGAACCCTGGACAAACTTATATGCCTCTCTCATACAGACCGGCATGGGGTAATCCTTCCCAAAGCCCGTCGAACACGATGAACGCCCAACATCCTATGTCCTTCATGGGGAATCAACCAATGATGTCTCCTCAGATGCAAAACCCTATCACTGGTCAGAGCCATGGTTTCTACCAGAACCCGGGCCAACAGCCAAACTTTTCCTGGCAACCTGGTGCCAGTCAAACTCCAGGACCCCTTTATCCAGGCTATCAACAACAACCAAAATTACCATTCTTGGCGACGTTACACTTTCCAGATTTGACACGGTTGTTAAATGATCCTATCTGTCACGATCCACGTTGGCCTCCTATGCCAACAAAGTTGCCTTCGGAAATTCCAAAGTTTGAGGCCAAGCCTAACGAAGATCCAGGTGATCACGTGACTACTTTCCACCTTTGGTGTTCATCGAACTCACTAAAAGATGACTCCATCCAGTTGCGATTGTTTCAACACACTCTTATTGGGAGTGCCACGAAATGTTACATAGAGCTTGATCGTTCACGATACTCTTCTTTTGGCGAACTAGCGATGGTCTTCCTTAACCATTTACAATTACCTGTGAGATATGACGCCGGCACAGATTTTCTAGCCAATTTCGAGCAGACGACAGCAGACCATATCTCAGATCACATTCGAGAGTGGTGACGCCAAAAGAGTCCTATCAAAGTACCAGTCCCACCAGCATTCCTCCTGGAATGGTTCATTAAGTCCTTGGTCCCACAGTTGTCCAAAGACGTCGCAACGTCCGGAGTTTTCTCTGAAGAAGATGCCATTATGAGGGCTCAACAGTTTGATCTTATCTATTCTCAGTCTGTTTTGTTATACATCATCTTACCATATGTGCCACGTTCGATACTAGAGAAAACCAGACAGAGAGCCAGACCACATGTCGATGGTATCGTTGGTTCGGCACAAACCAAGCCTGCTGAGCAATTGACAAAACAATTGCAACAATTATCTATACAACACTCAACGGCCAGCCAGCCTACTTCTTTGGCTGCTCCTCCTACCCAGACGTCGGAAGTACACTCCATGTAGACGACTAACCCAAAGGCCAACCAGCAGCCTGAAGGGAAGAAAAAACAACGCAAGAAGAGTAAGGGGGATAAAAAACCAACTGATAATGCTGGCAAGGGCACCACGGAAAAGAGGAAGGCGAGGTATCCGTGAAACTTGTGTGCGGAAGACCACCCGACCCATCTATGCCCTCGACTTGTGGAGGCCCATAAGTTTGTCACATAGCAACAACAAGCTGTGTTGACTAATCCCTTTCAGCACGGGCAAAATTTAACTCAAGCCTCTGCAAGTGGTGAAGGGGGCAGCCAAGAAAACTGCCCTCCTCCAAATAATCCCTCTTCCACGAACGTATACATGGTTAGAAGTGATGCTTTGATAACGACTAGAGCACACGATTATAGTAAACCAAGCGCCTCTGAGAAGGGAAAAGAAGCCGAGATCCCATCTCTTCCTCTACAGATCGAGAAGACGTTGGGTGAAACAATGACATGCATTCCAAAGGGTGCGTTTAAGAGGGCTTCTCACAATCCAAACGCAAGGGCCGCCCAGAACTACTCTGTGGTAGAAGATTTATCACAAACCCCTTGTGCTATGTCTGCTTTGGAGGTCCTCCAAAGTTTCCCTGCTCAGAGGAAAGCCTTGTTGACTTCTTTAGGCTCTACTGAGACTTGTAACCTGGGTACCATCATGTTAGATATGACTGACTTGAAACCTCATTTGCCTTACCACATCGCGTTTAAGATAGTAGTGGCTCACCCCACGAAAACTTTTACATGAAATATCTACCGCACGGTGGTCGACGAGGGCGCTTCGACTTGCGTTATGTCATTATCATGTTGGAAAGCCATTGGTCAGCACGAGTTGTCTCCATCACCTACTCTCCTTACTGCGTTCGACGGTCGTTCTTTCTGACCACATGGCATCATTCCTTCTTTCCCTCTGCAGTTAGGGGGAAAGATCGTGTGTGTTGAAGTAGAGGTAGTCGATGCCCCCATTGACTACAATCTCTTGTTAGGTCGTAGTTGGACTTATGCCATGCAAGCGGTGGTCGCTACCATTTTCCGAGTCCTCTTGTTTCCACATGAAGGCCGGATAGTGACCATTGATCAGTTGTCTTTCTCTCGGCCTGACCCAGCCTTGGGGGAATCCACGGTTCCCATGGTAGATAATCCTCAAGCCAGTGTCATTAACATAGGAGTTGGTTTGTGCCCATATTTGATGGGTACTTTCGATTACCCACCTCCTCAAGGCGATGTCAAGTTTATATTGACTCACCACAAGGCTGAGATTTTCCATGTTTCGTCGTTCTGCACGACTTACTTTGAGGATCCGTGGATTCTTCCTTCCCCATCAGACACGATGGATGCGACGGGGCATGCGGGCATGTCTATGCCCTTGTCGGCTGCTGAAGTAGCGTACTCTTTGGTCTAGCAAGCTTCAGCTACTCCCGATCCGGCTCCCGCACAAGAGTTGGATCCACTTCCAGAGCCTATCTGGGCTCAGGATTCTCTTGCCAACACCGATTCGTTAGATTTAGTCTTACCTTCAGACGAAGCTATAATTGAGGCAATGACCGGTCCGGACAAACCCTGGGAAGATCTTCATCACAAATCATATTTCCTCCTAGAGTTACACTAAATTGGGGCAGGAGAATTCACTATCACCATGACGGGGGATCAGCCTTGTCCCATCAACCTTTTAACTACACAAGATTGTTACGCTGAGGGAAATATGGCGACTATCGCTACCACGATACCTATCAATATCTCCCGAAACCCCGCCATCATGGAGAATGTCTTCGTCGGAGCGGATTGCTCCCCTAAAGAGATTCAGATTTACACAGATCTGTTTAAAGAATTTCGTGATGTTTTTGCTTGTTCTTACGAGGAAATGCCAGGCATCGATCCGAGAATCGTTGAACACGAAATCACAACGTATCCTGATGCTAAGCCTGTTCGACAAAAACTTCGTCCAGTTAATCCTAGGAAAGAAGCAACTATCAAGGCTGAGGTTGAGAAATTGCTTAAAGTAGGGTTCATATACCCTATACACTTGACTCAATGGGTGTCAAATCCCATGCCAGTTGATAAGAAACAAGGCACGATTCATGTCTGTATCGATTTCCATGATTTGAACAAGGCATGTCCAAAAGATAATTATCCAACCCCATTCATCGACCAGATCATTGATGAGTGCACCAGTTGTGAAGCCTTTTCGTTCATGGATGGTTTTTCGGGCTATAACCAAATTCAAATTAAACCGGAAGACCAACACAAAATGACATTCATTTGTCCGTGGGGTACATTCGCCTATCGAAAAATGTCTTTTGGTCTCAAGAATGCTGGAGCTACTTTCCAGCGGGCCATGTCTTTTGCGTTTCATGATCTCAAACACATATTCGAGGCCTATCTAGATGATTTAGCATCATGCTCTCACAAGCGAAAGGATCATCCTATGCACCTCCGACTAATCTTTGAACGCTGTCGCTACTTCAGGATTCGATTGAATCCCAACAAGTGCAGCTTTTGCGTCACGTCAGGACATTTGTTAGGTTTCATCGTTTCAACAATGGGGATCATGGTCAATCCTCTTAAGGTGGAGGCAATAGTCCAGTTTCCCCCCCCACGCACAATTTTACAACTTTAGAGTCTTCAAGGCAAGGCGAACTTCTTACGATGCTTCATTGCCAACTATGTCGAAATCACCAAGGGTTTCATGCGTTTACTAAAGAAAGACGTTCCTTTTCTCTGGGACGAAGCCGTGCAGCGCTCTTTCGAAGCATTGAAACACGCCCTTACAACCACACCTCTGCTATGACCACCGAATTATAACAAGGATTTCCTATTATATCTGGTTGTCGCAGAGTCAACCATAGGCATGGTTTTAGGTCAGGAAGATGATTCATTTTCTGAATACGTGATCTATTACCTGAGCCGAGGCCTCATAGGACCGGAACTTAATTATACCCATCTCGAAAAACTTGCGTTAGCAGTAATTCATGTTGTTCAATGGTTCCGTCACTATGTTCTGTTTCGCAAGACCACCGTCGTAGCTGTCGTGAATCCATTCCAGTACATGTTGAAACAATGAGTTATCGGTGGAAAAATCAGTATATGGATGGTCATCCTCCAAGAATTTGACTTAGACTTCGTTTCAGCAAAGTCCAAGAAGTCATTGGTCTTCGCAGAACTTATTTCGGAGCTTTCGGTCGAGTCAGGTAACGTTGTGCCTGAGGAATCGCCTATCCGGGGGGATATGTTTTTGATAGAATATTCAGACCCCTGGTACGGAGATATACTGATCTATCTCCAGACTTTGAAGTGCCCCACTTCGGCTTCTCGTGATGAGCGTCGACAGATATGCCATCAGGACAAGAACTATCTCATACTCAATGATACTTTGTATCAGAGAGGTGTAGACTGCATTCTGCGCCAATGTCTCACTCATGAGGAGGCTGTCATAGTGCTCAACGATTGTCATACAGGAGCCTGTGGTGGTCACTTGTCAGGGTTGGCAACAACCCAAAAGATTTTACGAGTAGGTTACTTCTAGCCCACACTTATCAAGGACTGTATCGAGTCGGTCAAGAAGTGCCATCCGTGCCAAATCTTCTCACGGAAGATGAGGGCACATCCAGCTCCCATGTTTCCTGTTATCAAAATCGGTCCCTTCACTAAGTGGGGGATTGATTACACTACTTGCAACCCCCCATCAGCCAGGGGGCACCGTTATATCATTGTGGCTGTCGACTACTTTACTAAGTGGGTCTAAGCCATGCCGACGTTCAAAGATGACGGAGAAACTGCAACTCTCTTCTTATTTAACCAAATTATAGCATGGTTCGGCATCCCGAGAGAGATTGTCACTGACCATGGCAGTCACTTTCAGAACCAAATGATGTCTGAGTTAACATTAAATATTGGGTTACGACAAGAACATTCCTCACCTTACTATCCCCAAGCCAATGGGCAGGTGGATGCTGTTAACAAAACTCTTAAAACAATGCTATAGCGAACCATCAACTCAACCAAATCCAATTGGCATTTGATGTTATACTCGGCATTATGGGATTACCGAACATCAGTTAAGAATGCAACTAGTTTCTCACCATTCCAACTCATTTACGGGCTGGAGGCAGTCTTGCCCATCGAATGTCAAATTCCATCTCTGAAATTGGCAGTACAGTTATTGCTAGACACTTCTCCACTTGAAGAACAGTTAGTACACCTTGATCCGCTTGATGAATGGTGTCGCGATGTGGCCCTGGACAATGAGGCTCATAAACATAAGGTCAAGTGTCAATATGATAGGTCCGTTCATCCTCGGATTTTTTCTGAGGGTGACCTTGTCCTGGTTTACGACCAAGATAAGGACCCCCTGGGGGAAAGAAAGTTTAAACCCATGTGGTTTGGACCCTTCATTGTTAAGGAGGTTTTAAAGAAGGGCACTTATCGTTTGGTCGATTTTGAAGGGAATTCTTTGGCGGAGCCTAGGAATGGGCTCTACCTCAAGAAGTATTACTCATAGAACGGTCACTGTGGGTAACTTTTTGTAACATATGTATAGTCTTTGTGCTATTACTTTTTTACATTTCTTGTGAAAAACGTGTCATGGACGTGTCATTAATGTTATCTTTCCTCACTATGGCAAATGTCAAGTGAGTCTGAGGTGTTCATTGGGTATGCGGACGGTGCTAGTCGACACACGTGGAGGCTTGCCTCCGCAGCTTGGGTAATCTTTACGCCACAAGGTCAGTTGTTATATTCCGGGGGGATATGCTTAGGTGACACCACAAACAATGTTGATGAGTATAGCACAGTTATTGGTTTACTTCGTGATGCTTTGTCATGGGGTATCTCTCGTCTCCGGGTCTATCTAGATGCTCAACTGGTTGTGTCACAGCTAAACAGAATATACCGGGTACATGACCCAACTTTACACCGACGATTCCTTAGGGTACGTCTCTTGGAACGCAACTTTGATTACATTAAATATTTTCATGTTCCTAGGAGTCTAAATCAAATCACAGATACTCTAGCTAATCACATTTTAGATTGGCATCTTGCTCACACCTAAGAAGATCATGATCATACACATGTAAATATATTTTTGCACACATAATCCATAAAGACACAGAAAAGAAATAAAAAACCATATATAAACATACGAAAGTCTCAGAGTACATAGATGGATGCAGGCACCTCAAAAAGTGGGAACCATGATGAGTCACCGGGGCTTATGCCCTCAAAAAATATATATACAATAAGGTGCTCATGGCACATAAAAATTTTACAAGTCTGCTCAGGGCCTGTGGGCCCTGTTATAATCATGTACAACCTGGGCTAAACGCCTAAACAATCGGACCCATGTACGAGGTGCCCCCACAACATGAGTCTACATAGAGGGCGGCAAGTCCTCTATCTCTGCCATGGGAACTGTGCGAGTGAGCGCAGTGAAGTTTCGCTCAACCCGCCTAAGAACCCTCTCGGCCTCCCCTGCTGGGAGGTTTCCTGCCACTGCTGCTCCCCCGGCGGTGGCAGCTGTGGCCTCTGGTCGTGGGCGGCGCCTGTTCCGAGCATAATCGGCAGGTCGCACGAGTCCCACATCTGCACGCAAAACAAAAGTTCACCCATCAAAACTCTATGATACAAAAAACATGCTATATATCTAAAAAAGACATAAAAATTACATATGCAAACAAAAAAAATAGGTAGGTGGAGACTTACCCATCTCCCCTCGCTCCTCACCAGGAGGCACTGGTACCGCTGGATCTCTGGAAAAGTCAATCCCGACATATGGGTAATCCTCGATCCCCAGAATCTGTCGCGACAGCCATGCAAAGAAATCATCGTTGAAGGCCTCGGTGGTCCTCCCACCACCCTGTCGTGGAAGCAACGCTGCCCATCTACACACTGCAGGGAAAGTTGCCAGATGTCCTCGTATTGTCAACCGAGGACTAAAGCATGGAACTCTTTCAAAAAAGAACGAACACAGGATAGTCCCAAACCCAAAGTTCCTGTGCGTCCGCTGTCTACAAGCTGTCAGCTAGCCTGTCATGCTCGCCAGTAATGTGGTACTCCAATCAAAAATTTGTGCATTCATGCACTGAATGGCACAGTTCATCTATGTGCGTGACGCCTGGTGCACGGCCGCAGAGCCGGTAATCTGCCCTATGAGTGATAAAATGGTCTGGAGGGCGAGGCTGGTAATCCTGCTCACGGGAACCAAGGAAGATCTCTGATCGGTCCCAGCCTCATAGTACTCCTCTATCAGTTCCGATACTTTACTCGGCCCCACAGGAAAGGTATGAAATTTGACGAGTTCCCCTCTCCTCGAGAGGCCCATCAAAAAATAGATATCCTCGGTGGTGGGCACCAAGGATTGCCCCTCTATCATGAAGGCCTCTGCATCTGGATGCCAATAATCAACCAAGGCATTTAGTAGCCTAGGTTGAGCGTGCATAAATGGACATAAGAAAAATTTCACCAAGCCACACTGCGTCATCACGACCATGATGTTCGGATCTGCAGCCACTGCCTCATTGGCAGCCTCGTGCTCCCTCTCTCTCCACTAAACATACATCCTACCAAACAGACAAGAAAAAAAGGGGGGAGTTTAGATCTTGGTACTCAATTTTCATTTGCGCGGGGGTAGCCCGCGGGATATCGAGGCGACAGTCGCGGGCACCTGTTCATAGTCTTGACTCTATGTGCGGGTACCC
>ML809306.1:61588-72307 GCA_009831015.1 Picea engelmannii | reverse complement strand
GATGATAATAAATCCCCTTATTTATCAAGACATGATTACGAAGCATCTTTAAGTAAAGAAATTACATCGAAAGAAAAGGTTAGAAATAATATGACTGATGATTTCACATATCAAAATGTTGCAGACGATATTATTACTGAATTACAGGGAAAATATAATTTGAGACCGAGAAATAAAAATCTCCCAAATGTTCCAACAAAAAAGAGTTTGTCGAGAAACGAAACCGATGAGGTAACTCCAAAGGTTGCAGATAAACAGTATGAAAAAAGAAACACATCTGATACACAACCTATACAGTCAGAACTAGCAGGAACATCCCCTGTGAAGACACAAGCTCCTATAAAAGAAAACAAGGTCACATCTCAACGTAAAATTGAGAAGAAAGGTATGGAAACCCCAAATACCGAAAACTAAAAGGCTCTAGGAAACTTTAATTTGGAGAACGAAATAAATAAAATCAAAATTCCTATTCCCCTTGTTGAGTTAGAAAAAAATCCCGTATACAGAAAACAAATCGCCAAAATGATTAATTTTTCTGAAGATGAAAGCCAGGCCGACACTATTAATTTAGAGGATGATAAACCTATTTTAGTTTTCGGTCCACACATCAAAGGTGAAAGAGATACGGTGGCTCCTTTTTATATTACATTAACACTGTTTGACCACCTTCTCCATAACTGTATGTTGGATTCAGGAGCTTCCCACAATGTTATGCCAAAGGCAATAATGGAAAAACTTGGTCTCGAAATCACAATACCCTATGGTGATTTATATTCTTTCAATTCGAGGAAGGTAAAATGCATAGGTATGATTAAAGACCTAGGGGTAGGTTTGGCTCAGATACCTACTAAAAGTATTCTTATGGATGTAGTAGTCGCTGACATTCCCCCAAAGTATGGTATGCTATTATCTAGATCATGGGGCGCCAAGCTTGGAGGATCTCTCCAACAAGATATGACATATGCTATGATTCCAGTTTTCGGAGGTCAATTGACTTGTCTTTACAGGGAGACTAGGTTGGCATTTACTATAGCTAACCCAAATAACCCTAACAATCATTCAGTTTATATTGCCGACCAATATTTATGAAACTGTATATTATCTTTAGATGATGATTTTGAAGTAGATGTAGATGATAAATGTATAGAAGAAAAAACTAATAAAAAGGAAATAGAGAAAAATGTATATAGTACTGGAGTATGGAAAATGTTTTTTGATGGTGCTTCCTCCTATCTTGGAGCCCGGACAGGAGCACTTCTTATGGCTCCTGATGATCAATTTGTTATTCCTTTTTCATATAGGCTCCAGTGGAATGTAGATTGTACAAACAATGTATGTGAATATGAATCTTTAGTACTAGGATTAGAAGCTGCTAGAAGGATGAAAATTAAGAAACTCGAAGTCTTTGGTGATGTAGAGTTAATTATAAAACAGGTGAATCGGAATTATCAGGCTAAGCATCCTAGATTACGTTCCTATAGGAATTGTGTCTGGGATTTAATCGAGAACTTCTTCACATGTGTGAATTTTCATTTCATCCCAAGATCCGAGAATCAACAGGCTGATGCTTTAGCCAAAGCTGCATCAACCTTTACACCCCCAACTGCTTTTAATTTAAAATATCATATACAAATGAGACATCACCCTTCAATACCAAATCATATATAACATTGGCAGGTTTTTGAAGACGATGAGCAGCTTCGAAAGTTTCTAGAATCTTTAGATGAATTTGTAGAAATGCATACCGATCAAGAAAATCAAAATGATCCTATTTGGATCATGCAAGAAGGGGAGGATTCCAAGGAATTTCATGATAAAATTTCAAACCACTGAATTCTTGTTCTCAAGAACAACCAAATCCCTAAGGGTCTAATCCCTTTGGAAAGACTTTTTAATAAAGATGATATCCCTTCTAAAACTACTCTACAACCCCAACCAGAGGAGGTTGAAGATTGTAATATAGTAACTGAAGATAACCCCCGAATGGTTAAATTATCCAAATATTTATCAACGGAAAACAAAATTAAATACACGGAGTTGTTAATAAAATATAAAGATGTTTTCGCATGGTCGTATGAAGAACTGAAAACATATGACACTTCAGTGATTGAACATAAAATACCTCTCAAACTAGGTGTCAAACCTTTTAAACAAAAACTCTGACAATTTAACCCTATTTTATTACTTGTTATCGAACGAGAAGTTAAAAAACTTCTGGACGCTAAGATAATTGTTCCCCTAAGATATTCTGATTGGGTAGCTAATCTGGTTCCAGTTAGAAAGAAAAATGGGGAAATTAGAGTATGTGCTGATTTTAGGAATCTTAATAAATATTCTCTCAAAGATAATTATCCTCTACCTAAAATGGACCATGTTCTTGAAAAAGTAGTAGGGGCTAATAGAATGTCCATGATTGACGGATTTTCAGGTTATAATCAGATTGTCGTCAGTGATCTTGATAAAGAAAAAACCGCATTTACTACTCCTTGGGGCACATTTATGTACGATAAAATGTCGTATGGACTAATGAATGCAGGAGCTACTTTTAAACGCGCAATGGATATTGCTTTCGTCGGTGAACGGGACAAGTTTGTAGTCATCTATTTGGATGATCTTACTATTTTTTCTAAATCGGATGAAGACCATATGATTCATCTCAAACAAACTTTTGAAAAATGCCACAGGTTTGGTCTATCCTTAAATCCTAAAAAATCTCATTTCACTATGCAAGAAGGCAAGTTGTTGGGTCATATCGTATCCCGAAATGGAATCAGGATTGATCCTAAAAGAGTAGAGGCTATAGATACAATAGTTATTCCTAGGAATGTGAAAGAAATTCAATCATTTTTAGGAAAAATAAATTTCTTGAGAAGATTTATTCCTAACTTCGTTGAAATTGTTAAATTGATTATAGATATGCTCAAAAGAAATAGTGAAGTAAAATGGACAGCTGAAGCTAAGGCATCCTTTGCCCATATTAAGAAGGTTATAAGTGAGGCACCATTACTAGTGAGCCCATATTATCTCAAAGATTTTCTTATTTTTTCATTTGCCTCTGAACACACGCTAGCTGTTGTACTCCTTCAGAAGAACGAAGAAGGTTTCGAGCAACCGATAGCCTTCTTTAGCAAAAGTCTCCGAGATGCCGAACTTAAATATAATATAATGGAAAAGAAAGCGTATGCCATGGTAAAAGCATTGAAAGCTTTCAGAACTTATGTTTTACATTCTAAAGTGATTTCATATGTACCCACTAGTGTTGTAAAAGATATCTTGGTTCAAGCAGACAGTGACGGTAAAAGAGGAATATGGCTTGCAAAAATTCAAGAGTTCGACTTGGAGGTTAAACCGACCAAATTGGTAAAAGGACAGGGTTTAGCTAAACTTTTAGCTGAATCCAATTTCAGGGCTCTTGGGATAAACAATTCTCAGGAGGAAGAGGGATGGGTAGACGTGAATGAACTTGAGGACCAAATGGTTGAAAAAGGGATTGAACAGAAATTTACGTCATCAAATTGGTACAAGGTCATAGTAACATACTTATTAAATTTGAAATGTCCTGCTAACTTGTCTCCATCCAAAGCTAGAACGTTGAAGCTGCATGCAGTTAAATACTGTATTTCCAAAAAATGATTATATTGGAAAGACCCACTTGGTTTCCTCTTGGTCTGTCTAGTTGAATTAGAAACAGAAAAAGTTATAAGTCAATTTCATGAAGGAGTCTATGGAGGAAACCATGCTTGGAGAGCTACGACATATAAAATCCTGAGGGCTGGTTATTACTGGCCTAAACTTTTCCCAGATGTCAATGCTAAGGTACGAGCTTGCAGGCCTTGCCAATTTTTTATAGGAAAACATAAGCTACCAACAATGCCATTAGCCCCAGTCAAGACAGAAGCTCCTTTTCAGCAATGGGGACTTGACTTCATAGGTGAGATTAATCCTCATTCAAGCGCCCAACATAGATGGATTCTGACTGCTATAGACTATTTCACTAAATGGGTGGAAGCTATCCCAACAAGGAAAGCCACTGATTCAGTAGTTATAGATTTCTTAGAGGAGAATATCTTGTCTAGGTTCGGCTATCCTAGAAAGATAGTTACAGACAATGCACAGGCTTTTAAATCTATGGCAATGGTCATCTTTTTCCAGAAATATAAAATTGTGTTGGGACATTCCACAACATACTACCTGCAGAGAAATGGTCTGGCAGAATCTTCTAACAAGAGCTTAATTAGTATAATCAAGAAAGTCTTAAATGAAAATAAAAAATCTTGGCATTTGCATTTAAAATATGCTCTGTGGGAAAATTGGATAGGCACAAAGAAGTCTATTGGTACATCTCCCTTTCAAATGGTATATGGAATAGACGTAGTGTTGCCCATAAATCTAGCACTTCCTGTGATGAAACTATGGCAAGACGAGAAGGAAGAACCAAATCCTCTCACAAGAAGGATAAATCAACTGATTGAAGTTCAGCAGCACAGGGAGGTAGTGGATGAAAAATTGCAGAAGTACCAGGATGACATGAAGATTTTATTTGATCGTAAAGCTAAGGACAAGAATTTTCTCCCCGAAGATATGGTTTTGAGGTGGGATGCTCAAAAAGAAGATTCAAGAAAAAATGGTAAATTCGATCATATTTGGTATGGACCATTTAAGGTAGCATCTTCTGAAGGAAAAAATTCATTTCTTCTTGAAAATTTGGATGGTAAGATCTTGAATGCCCCTGTTAATGGGCATTTTTTAAAGCATTATATGGCGTAATTAATTTACAGAAAATTTCATTGTATATACCATTTTGTTTTTCATTTTTAGAAAACACATTCTCATTTTGTAAATAAATTAAAATAAAATAAAATTAGTTGAGTTTTTATACTTAAAAATAAAATAAATAAATAAATAAAAATTAAAATAAGAAGAAGAGTTCAAAAGAGTTATTTTTTGAAAACATAACCTAGGTTGTCTGGCTTATAGATTGTTGAAAATCCCCTTTTATACCCTCGATACTATCTTTCACGTTTTCAGACTTTCTTGTCAGAATAGGAGAGATTATGTATTAACCTGGAAAATCAACCAATGATTAAATTCAGTAATGAAAGTTTTCATAGTTCTTATTCTCTGACTAAAAGTGGTTATGTTTGAATGGATTTTAACTCTCTTAAGTTTCTTAACAGTTTGTCTGAGGATTTAAGCTTGCTCAAAAGAAAAACCCTGAAAATAATCTTTCCCTTTTTCTCTACAGACTAAGAAGTTTTGAAAGTTGAGAAAAATTGGTCTAGAATAATCAAAACAATTGACAAACCTCTATTATAAATTTTTACACAGATAACCACCCTTGATATTTTAAGTATCACTGATTGCCCCCGCTTCGTATGTACAAGCTAACTATAAGACAGCTGGTGAAAGGAAATTCATATTTGATTTCCCCCATCTAGTCCCACATACGATGAAAGGAAATTCATTTAAATGATTGCCCTCATCTATATATAAAAGAAACAGATAACTTCACCGGGGTACTGAACAGGCCTGCTGGCAGTGAAGCAATATCTGAACATAAAATTAGCACTCGAAGCGGTGAAAGGAAATTCAGTAAAAAGGGACAGATAACTTCACCGGGGTATTGAACAGGCCCGCTGGCAGTGAAGCAATATCTAAGGTGTCTGTAAGGTTGTCATACTTATCTATAACTCTATTCTAGTTATCAATTTTTCAAAACTGGATATTCGTCTTAAGTCAAAATAGAGCTCCCCAATTAAATTATAATTTTTATTTCGATTGATGCAAGCTGAAATTTACAATAATCTGTTGAGTTTCCTAAGATCATTCTAATCATCTTAATACTAACTCAAATTTAGAGCGGGAAGGAGAATAATATGAAGAATATTACAACTGAGTTTCAAGCAAATGAGAAGTTTTGTAAAGTTTTTCTAAGGTTTTATAAAATCTCTCTTTTTCCTCTATTTTAATAGTTTATCAGTGATAAACCCTTGAAACCATTTACGAAATGAAGGCACTAAGTCTACATGTTCTCCTCGTCCCATAGGGAGACGAGGTCCCTAGTTGGAGCTTATGTTGAAACATATCTTAAAATCTTTAATCCTTAAGGCCTAGATTTTTATTTTTTGTGTTTTTTCGTGTTTCGGCTTTCTTAAAATAAGAATTTCGTCATTTCTAAATTCGTGACACCTTTTTATCATTTATTTTTGAATAAATACGGGAAAAAGTTTACAAAAATATAAGTTTTCCAATGCTCTTTGAAAAATTTATTTAAAACGGGCTGTAATTCAAAATTTGCGATTTTTTAATTTAAACGTGAAAGAAATCGGGATTCGGGGTTTTCTATAAACAAATGTTCAATGCTAATTGAATCACGAAACCCTTATCCCCGATTTCTCGATTCATTTAAGTCCTAATTAAAAGCACGGATTAATCTAATCTATTCTAAGAATGATTAAGGGTTAAATAATTATGTCGCAATTTTGGAATTCACGGTTTTGTAAGAACACGTCTCTTGTCATTATATTTCCCGAAATCCTGATTTCCAAAGTCTCGATTCATAATTCATGTTAAAGATAAACTAATTCTGTTTTGGCCTTAATCTTGATTACTTAGTTAATTAAGATAAGTTAAGTCATGTTTAAAAGAAACAGGCCATCGCGATTTCGTGATTTCAGGATTCGTGATTCTGTGAGAGCACGTCTCATGTCATCAGGTTTCCCAAAATCTCGACTTCCGGAATTCCGATTAACGAAATCCCAAAAGGGTCGAATCTCGATTAATTAACATGCTAAAAACGTTTAAATTTTAATTAAAACATCGTGATTTCGGGATTTCTTGATTTCGACAATTGGGTTTCTTCGATTACATACCTTTCGACATCAAGATTGTCGAAACCCCGAGAAGTCATTTTTCCAGTTTTAATCCATAATTAACACTAATAAATTGTCTTTCTAAAACATGTTTAAAGTTAATCTTTCTTTGACTATTCATCAATGCGTCATTGTCTGATTAAGTTTCTCTTTTTATTTGAAAATGCCGAGAAAGCCTAAGTACAGACATTGAATGCATATCTCCGAAAATATTTTTTTCATTAAGAGCTTTAAATTCGTGATAGATGTACAAATCTTATTATTTTTATGATATATTCAAAGTAAACGTTCGAAACGTCTGTATTTTCATTTTAAAGCTGAGCTTAGTCATCCACTTTTTGTTACAGGTTATCAAGTCAAACGCAGAGCTATGGAACCTAAAAAAGCACTGAAGAAAAATGAAGAACCACAGGAAGGTGATATTATCTGTAATACTACTCCACACGCCATACACTCCATCAAATCATGGACTCAAATTACCGAATTGTTGGAGGACAAGCTAAAGTATGTTGACCTTGATTCCAAAAATCATCTCCGGGACATTGCTGAGTCTGAGCTTCATAAGGTTGTTGCGCGTCCGAGGCTGGTGGCATATACTGATATGATTGGCTGGGCTCTGGATAAGGTAGATATCCCAACAAGGAGCATTTAGAATGAGCAAGTAGCTATCGTCAGTTCATTCAGGCCTGAGCACATTCAAGTAATGTATAAACTCTCGCCGAATTATAAACACACCTTTAATGTTGAATGTTTAGCCGAGTTTCAAAGAAAGGAATGCATTGAGGAAGACCAGACATACCTCGACATGATTAAAGGTTGGGCGAGGATTGAAGCAAAATTTAGGGCTGATACTCATGGGATTTATGCTACAGCCTCCTTAAATGAATATATGGTTTATATAGCCATGATGTTATGCAGAATTTTTAGGAGAAAAGATCCCTGTCACTTTCATGTAGACTGGGTACCCTTCTTAGAGGAAGTTTCAGAAGGAAATGGTTTTAACTGGCATAAAATTTAATCGGATAACCTAACGCAAGAAATTTTAAATTACAAAGCAGCCAAGTCAAAGGGCCAACCAGTGTCTTTTTATAGGTCTGCATATATTATGGATGCGATTTGTTTTATGACTCCCTTTCCATTAATGAATTGGAGTTGGAGTGTTCCTACCCAGAGGTTGTTCATAAATACCACTCGGCCCTCTGGGAAGAAAATGCTAAAGAAGCATTTTACGAGGTTTGTCATTTTGTCATTATTCCTATGCACAAATTATTTTTTGGATGTCAACCCCCTCACATTTCTGATGCAGTCATAGAAAGTCTTAAATTAGTTGTCGATTGGTTTATTGAAGAATTTTTTTCCTATATTAGGGTTTATGGTTGTTCCATTCCCCCTCACGCACTCCCGAAATTCTTACCAGACAGATTGGTATGCAGAGAAGTGGCTCATCAAATCGCCAAGGGTGGTATTGGGTTGGAATTGAAAGCACTTCAGAAAAATTCATGGCCATCTTTCCCTGTTCATGTCAGGAAATTTACTTTATCAAATTTAGGCCATTCTAAGGTAGTGGCCGAGTCATTGGAAGAAGTGAAGCTAGTAAATATTGAACACAAAAAATATGACCCCTACCAAATAATAAGTAGGCATTACATACATTGTAATTTAAAGGCATATGAACATGAAGTTTTTGTTTATGTTGATATATTTAAAGATGTTAGGTCCTATGCAGAAGTGTTGAATAGAGTTCAG
This sequence comes from Picea engelmannii, assembly GCA_009831015.1. Classification (NCBI taxonomy): domain Eukaryota; kingdom Viridiplantae; phylum Streptophyta; class Pinopsida; order Pinales; family Pinaceae; genus Picea; species Picea engelmannii. The sequence goes on along the minus strand of ML809306.1, from coordinate 63,689 downwards.
GCCTTGACACCTGACTCATAGGCTGGGTTTGTTGGATAACTGAGAGGGGGGGGGCGTGAATCAGTTGTTACCGTGCTTAAACAATTATGCTTCTTTTAAACTCTTTGTAGAAACACTAAATGATGATCACAATAATGCAGGGAAATAAACAATGTCACTTTCAACATCATTCACATATATGAGAAACACATAGACAAATATTTCCTGAGGAAACCGATACAGGGTAAAAACCTCTTTTTCTTTATATGATAAGTAATAGTTACATTCTTTACATTATCATACATATGAGCACAAACTCATAATGAGGATACAACCTCTGTTTTGCAAGCTTCTACTTGCTGAGAGCACCAACTCTCTGTTTTCTCTAGCACCCACTAGAAGGAAGCACCAACTCCCTGGTTTCTCTAGCACCAACTAGAAGGAATCACCAACTCCCTGGTTTCTCTAGCACCAACTAGAAGGAAGCACAAAATCCCTGAGTGTTTCCAGCACTAACTAGATGGAAGCACCAACTTCCAATCATACAGGAACCAACCTGTATAACAAAGAACAAGAGTTCTCCCTTGCACCACCCTGCCACCCTGGTTTCTCTGGCTGCAACTAGATGGAAGCTACAACTCCTCGTGTTCAAGCACCCACTTGAACCTCTAAGGAAAACAGTCCTCCCTAGCACCTCCCAACCTCCTTGAATAATATAAATCTTTGTGACTGAATCTTATTACAGTGATATCATGTTCAACAATGGCTTACTAGACTCATCACTATTCTGTTGCATTTCGTTTCTCTTTCTGCCTCATTGCCTTCCTGCACACATGACTTGCGCTGTTTGTTCTTCCACTGTTTGTGCTCCCAGATCTACGGTCGGGATTGGATTACGAAGCCCCCATGCCATTCTATCTTTAAGCGGAGGGGGGGGTCTGGAATTGGGTGTGCATCTCTCGAGCGGCCAGGATTAAAGCACCTAGATCAATGACGCTCAAGCGATTCCGGACCCCCTTTTCCATTCTACCTTTAATTAAAGGGGGGGGTTCTGGAATGGTGGGGTATAAAGGAAGGGCGCCATTCCTGTTGTGTCACCTTTTGTATCGTTCTCCTCCCCACCTGTCGTCTGTTCTCCACCTGACCGTGTGCCAAGGCTTATTCCCTTTAGCCCCTCCTTGTCCTTCGACATCTGTCCATCTCCCAATTACCAAAACTCTGAAGTGGTGTAAATATGCTAACGTCACATGTGGATTGACACGTGTTGAATACTACCATGTGTCACTCTGATTCGTGACTTACATGTGCCTGAAATGTTGAATCAGTCTGACACTTGTCGTTACCTGGTTGTGCCACGTGTTCCTAGCTAATGTGGTATGTTGACGTGAGTCGGATCGACAGTCTAGATCACATATTGATCTAACATCTGCGATTAAATTGCAATATCGCATATCACAATTTTGGGATTCCTGTGGTTATTATTCTTTGACCTCTTAAAATCTCAATCCGTGAAACTCCAAAATGTACTGAGATCAACGGTCTAGAGCAGACCTTGATTCAATGGCTACGATTAAATCACGATTTCGCAATTCTTGTTGCATTGTTTCTTTTCCCTCTCCATGTTGCAATTCACGAAACTCTGATATGGAGTTGGATCAATGGTCCAGATCTGATCTTGATTCAACGACTGCGATTAAGTCATAATTTCACATATCGTGAAATTGGGATTTCTGTGGATGATATTACTTGACATCTCCAACTCTCGATCCCCGAAAATCCGACATGGACTGGAATCAACAGTCCAGATTCAACCTTAATTTGATGGCTGAGATTAGATCACGATTTCAGATATCACGATTTCAAGAGGTTAGGGAACATCGTTCCTTTGACTCTTCAGTCAGCAAACTGATGATCTATCCCCACGTGTCCTGCATGAAGATGGACGGTCCTCCTGCTTTCAGGATTTTGTGAGCCCTCTACTCCTTGCACTTTAAAGAATGTGTAGGTTCTCCTCGATCCATCGGTGGTCAGACCCTGTGCTTGGATCTAACGCCCGAGATCTATCCTCCATATCTGCGCACTCCTCTTGTCTTCATTGAGATCTGACGGTCATTAGGAATTT
>ML809306.1:13961-35799 GCA_009831015.1 Picea engelmannii | reverse complement strand
TCAAATAGGGAACTGTAAATCCTCCAAGTCAAGAGTTCCTAACACCATAAGGTAGAAAGATACCTGTGAAGGGTTGAAGGCCGAGGTCCGGTTGTTTTGTGGGTCCCCCCTTGAGGCACCCACCTCTTGGACAATGTTATCACTCTGTAATTTTCCCAAGGATGTGGAGGCAGACACAGAGGAAACATCAAAACTGCTTTGAGTCAGGGATATATCCCTCTAAGACTCAGAGAGGGATCTCTCTGTCAAATTTAGATTTATTTGAAATAAGATATTAGGCTAGTTATGCAGAATAGGGTTTGTTTTTATTTGAGGTGTTTGGCTGAATGATTGCTTTAGAATCCCATTGGGCTATGGGGTCTGTGTCAAAACTTAAGGTCAAATAAACATATTTTAAAGGGATTCTTCACAGGGCGAGATAGCCAAGATACTGGATCGATTAAGATAAAATGTGATGGAAAGATAGAATAGGTGAGAGGCTCATTTAAGTAAAGAAGCATTCAAGAATTTCTTTAACTCAAAATTAGAAGAATAACATGCAGACTGATAAAATGCCAGATACAGAGTACTTGAGGTAAATTCTATTCTTTAACTTTCTTTTAACAATTGGAATTAGAAAACAATTTGATAACAGAGTAAGAAAACATTAACATAGCAAGAAAAACACCACCAATGTCCACACGCAAGAATCCTATGCACCAATTCCTTTGTATTACTGGTGGATCTAAAACATTACAGAGAATAGCATTTCTGGGTGAAATGATCAACCCCCTTTACACATTTGAATCACTAAAATTTATAAAAAAGGCTCTCCCTAGGCTCAGAAGATCAGATTCAACCACCTTAGCCAAGAACAACATAAAATCCCCAAAAATCCAGAACTGCAAAATTGACCGAATTTGCTGAAAATAGGGGTACGATCAGTCATTGATTTCTCCCAATCAGTGACACCCGTGAAAAAAAAAAGGCGGTTATTGTATATTATATTTTCTGGAGAAAAAACCTCCTTAAGTTTCTTAAATTTCGATTCCACCTGACTGTAACAGGAAAAATCAGAAATCCAAAAAATGAGGCTGAAAGAGAGGCTCGATTCTACCAACTGGTGGCACCTTTGAAAAAACTGGGAGATTTTTTTTTCTTCAGCCTATTATGAAAAAAAACCTCTTTTGGTTTTTGAAATTTCATCTTCGTTTTCCCAGAATTCGCTTCACAAGACAAGGTGTCAAAACTGGAAAAACAATGGTTTTGTGAAATTGGGGGAGGGCGGTTTTGGAGAGGTAAGTGGTATTACGGACCCCTGAGGTGGTAAGTGGTATTGGGAGGGGGGGTCCAAAATCACCTGGAGGTGACAAGTGTCCCTCCCAATACCACTATTCTGGACCCCTCCCCCCCCTCCGTTAAAGATTGAAAAGCACGGGGTGGTTCGGAATTTTTTAGGTCTATGGATTAATGTTTTGGGATGTGTGAATGTTAAGTTGCAGGTGGGGGGAAAACGATTTGACATTTTATTTTTGTTTTGTTTTAATTTAATTTTTTATTATTTGTTTCTTTTTACGTGTTTTTCCTTTTCCTTTTTTTTTTTTTATTTCGTTTTAATGTTTTATTACGTTTCAACTTTTTTGTTTTATTTATTACATTTTTTAATTTGTTTTTTCAATTAATGTTTTTTATTATTGTTTTATTTTTATATGTTTTTTTGTTTTATGTTTTAATATGTTTATTATATTTTGTTTTTTAACTTTGTATTTAGCTTTTGTTTTATTTATTATGTGTGTTTTAGTTTAGTTTTTATTTGTGTTTTTTTTTTAATTAATTTAAGTTTGGTTTATTTAAATGTTTTGTATTTTGTTTATTAATGTTTGATTTTTATTCAATGTTTATATTAATAAACTAACCTAACTATTAACAAACTAATTTAATAATTAATCATTAATTAATTATTAATTAATTATTCATAAGACTAATCTAGTCTAACTATACTAAACCAATTGATTTTTCTTTTAACCTAAGTTTGTTTATTCAGATGAGTGGCGGGCGAGGCGTACTCAAAGGGTAAAAAAGAAAAGGGAGTGAAGGCATAGTGGAGGATGAAGGATGCAATAGTTTGATGGAGGATTGGGTGAAATGGATGGAGGGGAAAAAGGGGTCAAACGAGCTAGAAGTCTTCATCACAGGGGAAACGCCAAATCAACAGTCGAAGAATCGAGTTACCTATAATTATAGGACCCCAACATAGGCTCCACCTGGGGATGGAAACTCTTTCAGGAGGTGTCAAGAACCATTGAATTTTGAACATACAGATCAGTGCTTTATTCTTTGGGCTGATCCCAAAATCTTATTCTGCAACCTATACCTATTTTGATCTTGCAACTAAAACCAAATCAAAATGAACACTGCTGAAAAAGAGATGCTCAGAATGCTGAGCTTATTCACATTCTCCTACCTACCCTATGCTACTGATAATTTTGTCGTTCTAAATGATACAATAATCCCAATGAAGTCAGTCAAGCAACAGTTGTAACAACTCTGCTCTTTCAATGTTTTCCAACCATATCAGAAATAGGACTTGCATAGGCATCATGAAATGCTTTCCATCTTGATCTTCATCACAAGGGTCTTGATAAACACGAAACATAGCATAAATACTGGGAATGCATTGTGTCTCTGTGATGAACAATTTCTCCATATAAATAGCCACTGGATCAAGATAAACTTGACCTATTACTAGATATTCAAATTTAACCAACTCAACTTCATGATTTGATGTTGTAGTTATGTTATTTTCATTCTCATGCACTTCCAGACATGACTGCAACTTTTCTGATGGGTTCTGAAATGATACTTCTACTGAACACGTCCATGTATTTGACTGCCTGATCATGTCAATATCATAACATATTTTCAGCTCATGACTGGTGAATGAAGAATGATTTTGACCGCACAGGTCATCCAACCGATCAACTATTGGATCCTGAAAAGACTAACAAGACTGCTGCATTGATTCAAATGAAATTTCCTAACCTTTTATGTATTTATCCTTCAACACTTGTTCAAGAGTCTCCTTCAAAATTTGAAATGAATTATAATCCAATGGGACAGAATTACATTCCACTGTTTCAAATCTCGTTTCAAGCTCTGGACTTCCATCTGGACTTTGAAAATCAAGAGACAATAGTGATTGTGATTTTGGGTCTAAAATAGATCCCATGTCATCAATGATATCCTCTACTAACTCATCATAAAAAAAATTGTCTTCACTATTCACAACTTGCCTGGAGTTTCTTTTAAGAAATTGAAAAGATGAGAAACATAAGGGCAAAAGTTTTTCCCTTACTCTGAAATTTTCTGCATTTTCCTCATCGCTGTCATGATTGTTGGGCAGAGGCTGATTGTCATATCTGAGTTGTAATTGATCTTCTTCCTACTAATAACATGTTGTTGGTTTCTTTGAACAATCAACATCTATTTCAGCCTCATTATCGTCATCATACTGATCACACTTGGGTAGATTATGCTAGTAAGAAAAGTCATCAAACATGCACATCATATCAGCTGATGGCTCTTCAACAAGATGAGTTGGAACTTCATATTCAACTGTATTGTGAATTGAATACATGAAAGAATCATTATCCAAACCATGGTAACAAGGGTGAGCTGCAAAATGTTTGGGAACTGTGACCTTTGTTTTCTCTGAAATCAATGGAACATGATGTCTTTGGACAACAAGCTCATCTTTCCTGCTGATCCTCTGCATCATCTCTTCCATGGCGCTGGCCAAAATGTCTAKTTTAGCTTCYGATGACCTGGATGGAAAAAATATTCAAACCTCTGGATGTGTTTTTCAGCAATAATATTGGCATTCTCTCCATCAAACCTGGGCAGATTATTGGTGTAATTTGCAGGGAGGTCATGGAGGATTGGAGGCAAATATAGGGGTTTKTATCTTTCTAGGATTTTGGMAGGTATAGGAGGTGAAGCAAGAGGCTTACAACCATCCAAAGCTTTAGCAAGAGTAGGAGATAAAGCAGGAGGCTTATGTCTCACGAGGACTTCTACAGGTGCATATGGGATGTGCACAGGTGTATGAGTATGTACATAATCTACAATTGGGGATCTGATCTCTTGAGGCTCATTAGTTTGCAGATGATCAATGTAATCTTCAACAATATACTTTTGATCAGGCTTAGAATAAGACAAAACATAATTGCAGATAAAACCAAAGATGTCTTGAATGCAATTTGAGCTTGAGTACATGGTATTTCTAGGTTGCTTGGCCATGCTTTAGGTTCTTCCTCTAGTGGAGTCTTTGAGTTGGCACTATATGGAGATGATTGGAGTCACCAGGTGAATTCTCTCAGCCTTTTTGTGTCTGGTCAATGTCCACCATCAGTGATCATATCTAGAGCTTTGAAGTGTACTACTGGGGAAAGTCCCCAGTACAGTCACCATTCTGTTAGCACTCTATAATTTTCCCAAGGTTGTGGAGGCAATCACAAAGGCAACATCAAAACCACTTCGAGTCAGGGATCTAGCTCTCCGAGACTCAGAGAGGGATCTCTCTGTCAAATTTAGATTTGTTTGAAATAGGATATTAGGCTAGTTATGCATAATAGGGTTTGTTTTTATTTGAGGTGTTTGGTTGAATGATTGCTTTAGAATCCCATTGGGCTATGGGGTCTATGTCAAAACTTATGGTCAGATAAACAAATTTTAAAGGGCTTCTTCACAGGGCAAGATAGCCAAGATACTGGATCGATTAAGATAAAATGTGATGGAAAGATAGAACAGGTGAGAGGTTCATTTAAGTAAAGAAGCATTCAAGATGGGGGGTTTCGAAATCACCTGGAGGTGACAAGTGTCCCTCCCAATATCATTATTCTGGACCCCCCCCCCTCCATTAAATTTCAAAAATCACTGGGGGGGTCTCAAATTTTTTTAGGTTCGTGGATTAATGTTTTGGGATGTGTGAATGTTAAGTTGCGGGTGGGGGGGAAATGATTTGACATTTTATTTTTGTTTTGTTTTTATTTAATTTTTTATTATTTGTTTCTTTTTACATGTTTTTCCTTTTCCTTTTTGTGTTATTTTTATTTTTATTCCATTTCAATGTTTTATTACGTTTCAACTTTTTTGTTTTATTTATTACATGTTTTAATTTGTTTTTTCATTTAATGTTTTTTATTATTGTTTTATTTTTATATGTTTTTTGTTTTATGTTTTAATATGTTTATTATATTTTGTTTTTTAATTTTTGTATTTAGATTTTGTTTTATTTATTATGTGTGTTTTAGTTTAGTTTTTATTTGTGTTTTTTATTTAATTAATTTAAGTTTGGTTTATTTAAATGTTTTGTATTTTGTTTATTAATGTTTGATTTTTATTGAATGTTTATATTAATAAAATAAGCTAACTATTAACAAACTAATTTAATAATTAGTCATTAATTAATTAATAAATAATTATTCATAAGACTAATCTAGTCTAACTATACTAAACCAATTGATTTTTCTTTTAACCTAAGTTTGTTTATTCGGATGAGTGGCGGGTGAGGCGTACCCAATGGGTCAAAAAGACAAGGGAGTGAGGGCACAGTGGAGGATGAAGGATGCAACAGACTGATGGAGGATTGGGTGAAATGGATGGAGGGGAAAAATGGGTCAAACGAGCCAGAAGTCTTCATCACGGGGGAAATGCCAAATCAACAATCGAAGAATCGAGTTACCTATAATTATCCCCCATGCAGACAAAACCCACTTATCCACATACATGCTTCTTTTTCAAAATACTTTATGTATGATGCACTTATGATTACATTTGATTTAGATATATATCGTGTAAATTTCAAAAATTGCCGCAAATGTTCTAGTTTATTTATTGCTCTCACCACCATCCACACACATCCACTCAGCTAGTTGGACATCATAGGGGACCCAAAGAAACCCCGTCATTACAGACGCTTGTTGAACCTCCCTCCTGTTTTAGGGGGAGTTCCTAGTCTTGCCAACTTATCGACTCCACCTTCTCACACTCCTGTGAGTGCCAGTGCCTTAGGATCAACTTTGCTTGGTTTCACCTTACTTGGGTCCACTTCCCAAGGGCCACCATCCACTCACTCTCCTTTACATGGAAGAAGGGGGCCAACTTCCTCTCAAGGGGGAAGTACCAACCCACCTAGCCCCCCTCAAGGGTCATGTTCACAAAACACTCACACCATGGCTCGCCACCACTCCAGATGCCATATTTGGCCTCTCTTAACATACCAGATCTAAGAAAACTCACAAATGAACCTATATTGCATGACCCCACATGGCCTGTAATGCCCACCAAACTACCTTCAGACATCCCCAAGTTTGAAGGAAAGGCAGGGGATGACCCTGCCAACCATGTCATGACATTCCACTTATGGTGCTCTTCCAACAACATTATGTATGATTCCATCTGACTACGATTATTTCAATGCACACTCACTGGCCCATGAGCCAAATGGTATGTAGACGAAAAATTGGGGTCCCATGTGACTTTCGATTCCTTGGCCAAAGAATTTTTGACCTTCTTCCAATTACCAATCCGCTATGACAATGATCTTGAACTGCTCTCTAATTTTAAACAAACCTCAGCCACACATATCACTAATCACATTCACAAGTGGCTTTGACGACATAGTTTGTGCAAAGTCGAAACCACCAAACAATAGTGTATTGACTGGTTTCTCAGAACACTTGTCTCTCTCCTCGGTAAAGATGTAGCTTCCACCTTCCCTCAATCAGAAAAAGAAGCCATCAATAAGGATCAACAATATGACCTCATATATTCACAATCAGGGTACTTGTACACGATACTTCCTAATATCCCAAAACCCATGCCATTTGGCCAAGACAAACCCGGGATGTCTCACTCAGCAGACAGATTGATTGGTAATACCATGCACCACAGTCCACAACCCCAACAACCACTGATGTATGGAACACCTCAATATCTATTGGCATATGGGGGAACCTCTTATTACCCTCCACCCCCTTATCAACAACCATACCTTGTTTCTCTTCCTCCACCCATCAGTGGGCTACCGCCGACACCCACAATACACTCACCAATCCAAACAAGTTCTGGTACTCCCTCTACCTCAGCTTATACTCTATGTACTAGAAAAAGTGTCATGCCTTCCTATGTACCTTACGGATCATTACCCCCACATAATCCGTAATTTCCATTCCCTGGTCCTCCACAGGCCATGGCTCCCCCACACCCTCATGCTGGGGTTAATTTTCTTCAACCCTCTCCCCATCAGCAATATCAAAATTTTGAACAGATGAATACAGAAAATCCAAACCATCAGTCGAATAATGTCAAAAAGAAAGGAAAAAACAAGAACAATAGAAACCTAGGGTAAGGCGGGAATCACCCCCAACAGAACCAACTTACCGGGGGCAACTAGAATCAAGGGAATCAAAACCCCTAGGGGGGAAATAACAACATGCGTCAAGGGAAAAATAAAAATAATATTCTAACCAACTTCCCTTGTGCCCTTTGCAGTGAGTTTGGTCATTATACTCATCATTGCCCCCAAATCGCTGATTTTAAATAGATGAAAGACTTAGGAAGTATACCACATCCTCCAGCATCGCTTGCCCCTCAGTAGGCCCCACAAAAATACGTGCAACAACCACCCCCAACCGTGTTGTAAAACCCCATTCCACAACAGGGTGTGATGAACACCCAACAAGATATCTAGCCTACCCTACCATAGTTGGGACAATATCTCAACCCAAACAATCCCGCAGATCATGCTATCTTCCTCACTAGTGACGAGGAAGTCCTTCTACAGACACATAGTCATCAATACTGTGCACCCAATGAGTCTCCTCCCATTCCCCCAGAAACAATCCCAGCACCAACGGGACCCCTGTTGGTGATTCCTTTCCATAACAAAGACACACCTCTTTGCCCCTCACATCCCATTGCGCAGGAATGTCCACAACCTGCAGGCTAGGGTAGATCATAATTACAGTTTGGTCAATGACTTAGCACAATCCACGGCTGCCATGTCAGTCTTAGAAGTCCTTCAAACTTGTCCCACTCAGTGGAAATCATTACTTTCTGCCTTGGCGGCAGTCAACCCCGCGGATACTCAACTCATAACATTTTACCTTGACAGTTGTTATCAGACTAATCGGTAGGTACAGACACTAACAGTTCTCCTTAGATCCACTTAGATCTAGAACAAAACAGGACAGGACATGACTCTTTCCCTAAGTTTTGACCATTGAATCAACTAGTAGGAAGGAACAAGTAACATACCTGTATATTGCTTCCTAGGGTCTATGTTTCTCCCACTTCACTCCGGTGCTCTCGTGAGGTCAAGACCAAGACAACACAAACCAACCAAAGTGAAGATAGCACAATATATTCAACAGTTAACTTATGTGTATGATCAAGGAGTTACACAATAAAGTGAGAATAGCTTTATGGGAAAGGGACATGCCGCTGTATCATATTGATGGAAAGTAAAGATTACAACCTGATAGCCTTGATGTCGCAAGCTTCCTTTCAATGGCTCTTGGCTCCCACACACACACTTTCTCAATCCTTGTATGAAAAATATCAAATCCTCTTGATAGACTTGCTAGAGTCTTCAAGCTGTTGTTCAGCTAAGTCCTTCACACAATTCTTTCACCGATTCTCCAATGAATCTTTCTTAACCTTTTCCATGAGAATTCCCTCAATATATAGGAGAGAATGAATTATTTACTTGGATAAGAATGATCCCACAATATCAGGGAATCCAGTACAAGGACAACCATTCGAATGCCAACCCATCCTTCTAGAAGATTCCCTTCTACAAACATCGAGAATTCATCTTTTTCCAGGATTTAGGAAGAGTTTGCACCCTAGCTATTCAACACAGTGTGAGAATTTTGCACCTTGGCTTAAGGCATCCTACGAGAGTCTAGCATTCTCGCACACAAATATATTAGCAGCCTGCGAACCTTCTTCAAAAATAAGTTTTCTAGGAAGAGATGAAAGTAACTTTTCTCAGGAGAAAGTTCTTATGAAGAGCCTGATTACACCATCATCAATACATCATCATGACGACCAAAATCATGGGTAATAGAATGCCCCCCAAAGTATGAGATTGGAAACAGTGACAGCTGAAAGACTTTGTAAGTTGCATGTGTGTGTCAGAAACCAGGAGCACACCCAATCAGAAACCTGCGAACAACCAAGCATCTGCAAAATATCTTATATATTAATTCTAAGGTAGGCATTCCCATACTCAGATCACAAACTGATGACATTGTAGACATGGGTCATGGCCACCAATCATACACTATGGATCCATGCCGTCAAAATATAGCATAGCCACCAGGAATACACTGTGGATCTATGCAAAAAATTCAAATTAAGACGACATAGACATGAGACATACACAGTGGATCTATGTGTCGCAAATTATACATATTCCATCACAACCTGGACAAAAGAGATGATATCCAGGGTCTTCAATCTTGTCGCCCACAAGTACAAATCTAACCATGTGATTACATGTGTCGAAGTTGAACATGGTAGAAACCACTTGATTACAGGTCATTGATCAAACCGTTAACAAGTGTGAGGGAAATCACCATTGATGTCAATGACTCCCAAGGTACTCTAGTACAATCCATCGAGTGTGAATCAATGAGTTGAAATTGAACATTCAATGGAATATTTTGATCAGGGGTCAATGATGTAAACCCACTATCGAAAGCGAGGAAACCTTCCATTGAGGCATGGAAGCTCCAAGGTACCAAATAATTTCTAAGTCTTGATTCTGGATAATGAGCTGAAGTCGACGGAACAAAACTCGTCACAGGAGGGCCTTGATGTATCCCCCATCAATGACATGAAATGAGTAATAGATTTTGAAGGTGAAACAAAGTATGATGTAAATTGAATTGGACACAGGGAAGGCTGGCAGGGAGAGAATGGATAACTGCATATGACCGACTCAATATAGGTTTCAGATGGACTTCTCTTGAACATATGAATTACATGACCAATGAGTTGGCAGCATTGACTCAAATATGACACAGGGAATGACCTTGTAGCAAATCGAATGAGAGACAAATGGATTTCCCAAACTGGCTTCAAATGAGGAATAGGGGGTGTCATGTTCAAGAGAGACACTTACTACCAATCAATACGAAGATGAAAACATATCCCTTTCCCAAATTTTCCCCCACCATTTATGGCGAGTACCTCTTTATTTTTATGCAAGCTTGAGGAGGATAACATATGCTTGTTGATATAAGCTTATCCTTCAGATAAGTCCTTCGGAGTATGTTTAACGAACCCTAAGAAGGAGTGCTTCGGTCCCATTATGGGTCTGTCAATGTTTGTTTAACGAGTCCAGAGATAGAAAACTTGAAGGTTTTTCATGATTATAGAGTTTGGAAAAACACTTAAAAGAGAACTCTCTCAGTTCCTTTTTCATACAATAGTCTGGATGAGACCGAAAAAGAGATAAATTATCACTCACCAGACTCTTATTTCAGATACTTTATTGAGAGTGAAAATAGAAAGGTCGCTCGGCTATCTTTTCATATTTAAAGAGTCTGAAAAGAGCTTAAAGAGGACTCCAGGGGGGTTCCTTTTTCGTATAACCTTATTGAGCCCGAAAAAGTGATAAAAGTATGCTCGATCGCGTTCTCATGTATTTTCGAGTGCGAGAATGGACAAAGACCACGCTTGAGGTTTTATACAAAAACCATAAAAAACAATTAAAACACGTGACGACAAAGAAAAAATATGTCTACATCCCTATATAGAAACCTCGAAGTCATTATTCCTACAAAAATTACACTCAAAAGGACATTAGGGATTAGGGTTTAATAGATAAATAACCATAAAAAACCAAATGATATAGTAAAAGTAAATAAAAAGGAGTAAATAATATTTTTACCATATCAGTTTTACCTTTCCACTATTTGAGCTCAAAAACCCCTTTTTTTCCCTCAAAGTTCAGCGTCAGATTACGGGAGCTACGAGAGACCATTCATCGAGTCGTCAGTGACAGTAAGGTAGGCTCTTTGTCCTTAACAATTTCATGGTTTAATTTTGCAATTTCATTGGTTAAAATTCACTTTTGGGTTGATTTTGCAAGCCCTACTTGCGCGCTGCCATTCTCGCAGGCGGGCTACATGGGACCTGCGAGAATGGGGAATTCTCGTAGGTGAGCCTAAGGCATCCTGCGAGGTTCTCGCATAGTGCCCAAAAGGCACCTGCAAGAACCACAAAGTTCATTTTTTTTTTAAATTTTACTCAATGAAAGAGAATGAATTCATGAAAAAAGTTGCTAATCTTATGTAGATAATTGGCCATCAAAATGGTGGTTGAATGGTGTGAAAGGGAGCATGAAGAAGACAATGCAATTGCTGGAAATAATCCACCTACTATTTCTTCTTTGAGAAACTGTGGACTCCTGAAGTACTTTTGTATCCCGGGTATGAGGGCCCAAGTCAGGTTGTTAGAGTACTTGGTGCGTATGTGGGACCCTGATCAATAGGTATTTCATGTGGGGGTCCACACACTGTCCTTAGACATTGAGGACATTTACTTTTTGACTAGATTGTCCCGGTGGGGGTACTATGTGATCCTGACTGGTAGCAGAGGCGGTGGGCTGCCCATGAGTGAGTACTATCATTTATGCTGTGTTCCCGAGGCAGAGAGAAAGAAAGGAAAAGTAGCTATTTGGGGGGTACGATATTTGACCCTCCATACTATCCTATTCACCATAGCTTGGATGGCTAGGAGTTCTGCTCCTCACATGGTGTTACAGAGTTACTTCTAGTATGTTATTGAGTGTATTGAACCTCGAGTGTTCAACTGGGTAGATGCAATGCTTCATAGCGTAAAAAGACATTTGACCAAATGTAGACGAGGCAACCTGAAGAAATTCAGGTATGGATCTTTGTTGGTGTCCTTCTTCCTTGAGAGGTTCCCATTACTGAGGCTGCAGGTTCAGTGGAATGTACCGGCTCCCAGGGATCCAAGGATGTTGAGATGGTGTCATCTTATGGCCTGGCACGTGGCTAGACTGATCATCAAGTATGATGATACTTTCTTTGACTGTCTTCAACCACAACTGTTGATGGTTGACGACTATTCTTATGTCGAGTTGGATTTCTGAGGAGATCTGAATTTAGTACTACCAGAGGATGCTCAGTGGGGGTACCTTGGTAAGAAGTACACACATTTTTCTTTTTAAATGTTTTCATTTTATATGTTCGTCCAAAGACTAATACAAAATCATTGTTGATGTCACAGATGTTGGACCTTAAATACCTCCTGGTACTTCTCCTATTCAGTGGTGAGGAGAAGTAGCGGCAATGCCACAATATGTTGAGGATTATCAAGTGGTGGAACAAAATCTAGAGGGGTTAACCACAGATATTCCATACATGACTCTGGAAGAGGTTCCACGACGCAATCAACATCATACTGTAGGAGTGTCAGGGTCCATGAGTCTACTGCTCCGTAGGGTTGCTCAAGAAGTCGTGTGTTACCGTGAATGTCATCCATGACATCCCTTTGTAGAAGCTATAAGCTTCAGATTTTGACATTTTGGTCTTCAGACAAACTTTTTGTAAAAAACTCTTTTGATCGTTATATATACAGGTGGCTTCTACCTGTTTATCATGTATTGTGTGAATATTGATGTGATTGATTTATAAATGATTCAAATGTCTATCTAATACATAGTTAGCCAATGGATCTGTTAATATATTTAGACATCTAGGAATATGTTGATATTCAATGTAATCAAAATAACGCTCCAAGAGGCGAATTCGCAAATACACCTGTAACAAAGTCACACTTCGAATAGTGTATACATTACTTAACTGTAGTACTACAAGCTGCGAATCAAGTCGCACAACCAAATGACGAATTCCGAGCGAGATAGCATCAACCAATAATTCAATAACGGTGCTATACTCTGCAATGTTGTTGGTCGCATGGCCGAGGCATGCACCTCGTAAGGAGACAAGTTCATTTGTAGAGGTGTAAATTGCCCACGCAGTGGAAGCAAGGTTCTGAGTACTATGGCTAGCACCATTAGCGAAGCCAATATAGGGTAGCAAAGACTCCGACATCTGGAAATCAAACACAATGTCACATAAGGGTAGAGACCAGATAATGACAAAAGCAAGCTATAGTAACACACAAAAATTATGATGCAATAAAAATACAAGTACGTGCACAGATGATTTTATGCATAGTAAGTTTTCAAGTACAACCCATTCCTAGGTTCACTCAAAGGGATACCATCGTAATCTACTAACTCATAAGCTCATTTTTCCAAAACTCATCGAACGATATAAGGACCTCGCCACATGGCTTCGAATTTTCTAGCTCTTAACATATCTCAATCCTGTTCATAGAGAAGAACTAGATCACCTTCAGAGAAAACGTGAGGCTTGACATGCTTGTCGTATTGGGCCTTGACATGCTTTTTCTGGGCTTCTATGAATAGGGTGGCATCACGTCGAGTTTCGTCTAATCGCATAAGATACAATAGATGTTTCCTCAGCAGAAGTGTTGGGTAGGAGTTCAACAACTATTTTTAAAGAGGGTATCTTGCATTCGATAGGGAGAATGACTTCCATACCATAGACTAAACGAAAAGGTGTAAACGCAGTAGCGGACTTGACGGATGTCCGGTATGCCCACAATGCCGAAAAAAACATTGTGTGCCAACTTGTTTTATGAATCCCTATCATTCGTCGGAGCATAGTTATGAGAACTTTGTTGATTGCTTCGACCTAGCCATTGGCTTTTGGATAAGAAGATCCAACTTTTCAGTAAGTTCAGACATCATAAAATTCCTAAAGTGGCTACTGTGATCAGTAACAATAGCTTGGGGAACACCAAAATGAGCTATGACGTGATTAAAAATGAATAACGTTGTGGTCTTTCCAGTGTTGTCAAATGTCGGCATCACCTCAACCCATTTCGTAAAGTAATCAATGGCTACAATGATGTAACCATGCCCCCCGACTGAGTGAGGGTGACATGTCATGAAATCGATGCCCCATTTCGCAAAGGGACCAACTAAGACCACAGGGTGAAGAGGAGCGAGATGTGACAATATTTTTTGATTATAGGTCTGGCAAGCATGGCATTTCTGAATAGCGATGATGCAGTCATTAAACAAAGAAGGCCGAAAATACCCTGTGCATAAGATCTTCTGGGCAGTAGCATACCTAGACATATGACCACCACATGCTCCATAATGGTAGTCATTCAAAGCTTTCTCGGCTTTGTCAAACGTTAGGCAACATAAAAAAACAGAGTCAATCCCTCGACGATAAAGAGTATCCCTAAGGATAATGTATTGACAAGCTTGATAGCGTATTCGACGTCGTTTAGTACTGGACAAAGTTGGATGGAAAGTATGGGTTAGGAGATATATAATGATATCCCCATACCAAAGATCATCAGTGCTAATAAGGAAAAGAGATTCATTGGGTAATGAATCAACTGCTACATTTTCTGTTGCAGAATGGGGAAAATGACATATCAACTCAGCAAAAACTAAGTACTTCTTGGACTTGGTGCATTCGAATTCCAAGTCAAACTCCTGGAGTATCACAATCCATTTGGAGTATTTTCCCCCTAGCAATTGACGTGTCAAAATGTGTTGCATAGGGTTGCAATGAGAAATCATCATAGTCTTGCATGAGAGGATATAGTGCCGGAAGCGTTGGACGGCTTGGATGGTAGCCAAGGCTAGTTTCTCGACGTGTTGATACTTGATTTCAGTCGGTGTGAGACTTTGACTCAAGTAGTAAATAACATGTTTGTCGTGAGCATCATTCTCTTGGACGAGAACCATACCAATGGTGTAATATGAGGCAACAAGGTAAAGGAAATAATCACGACTGTAATCGGGGGGAAAGAGAAGCAGAGCACATGTTAGGGACAATTTCAAATCTTCAAAAGCATTGTTGGCAATGGTATCCCAGATGAACTCTGAATCCTTTTTAAAGAGCCGCGTAAATCCACGAGTTATCTCAACATAATTTGGGATAAAACGACGAAGAAAGCTTGCTTTCCCTTGCAAACTTTGCAACTGGTGAAGTGTAGAAGGAGGAGGGAGATTAAGGATCGCCTCAACCTTTAAAGGATCCACCTGGATCCCTTGATGCGAAACGATAAAACCTAGAAGATGGTCGGATTCCACACAGAAAATGCACTTATGAGGATTTAAACGTATACGGTAGAACCGACAGTGAACGAAAATGGCTCGGAGGTGGGTTGGGTGATCGACTCTGTGCATAGAATGAGCGGGTAAATCGTCCAAATATGGTTGAACGATGTGCTTGATATCATGAAAAGCATAAGACATAGCGCATTGAAAAGTTGCGCCAGCGTTCTTGAGACTGAAAGGAAGTTTCCGATAGGTAAAAGTACCCCAAGGACAAATAAAAGAAGTCTTATGTTGATCCTTGGGAACAATGTTGATTTGATTATCGCTGGAGAAACCATCCATAAGAGAGAAGATTTCAATTCCAGCGCAGTCACCGACAATCTGATCGACGAAAGGGGTAGGAAATTTGTCTTTTGGACAAGCTTTATTGATATCCCTATAATAAACACATACACGAATCCTACCTTGTTTCTTGTCAATCGGGACAAGATTGGAAACCCAGTCTGTGAGAGCTACTAGATAAATAAAGCTGACTTTTAGAAGTTTCTCGACTTCGAGCTTTATAGCAGCCGCTTTACGTGGGTGAACTGGATGAAGGCGTTTCCAGACAGGTTTAGCATCGGGGTATGTCTTAATCTCATGTATCACAATCTCAGGGTCGATACCCGACATTTCTTCGTAGCTCCAGGCGAAGATGTCACGAAACTCTTTGAACAGGGATGTATAGGTGACTATTTCGTTAGGGGAACACGAAGCTCCAATATGGACATTTTCAACGATTCCAAGTTTGATGGATATGTCAATGGGAATCATGGGCGAGATATTGCTTAAGTTCCCTTCAGAAAACACATCGTGTGCAGATGCGGGAACGGTCGAGATGATGACAACGATCAATAGGGTCGAAATCCGTTGGTAGTTCTCAAGAGTATGTTGCTCCAGAAAGAGGATGGAACGATGATGCCCATCATCCCAAGGGGTGTCCTCCATGACGGACATGATCATCTCGTCAGTGGGAAAAATAAAATGAAAAGGATCAGGAGACAACTCACCAAGAGAGGGGGTGGAAGGTGTTGCCGATTGAATGGACTGATAGGCGGATTCAACCAGACTTAACGGAATTTCGTTGCCGAAATGAAGATGATCTCCAGGGTCATGGACTATCCAAGGGTCGTGAGACACAGGAATTTCGTGAGGCAATGTGGAGATCATGTTAATGGAATAAACCAACGAGCGTGGAACATCAGGCGGTGGAATGGGGAAAGTACCCATTAACGAAGAGTCCTTGAGAAGGCCTACACCAACGTTCTCATAACCTGGCGAGGTTTTAGCAATAAATGGTACGTTGCCAGTACAGATATTGGAATTGAAGAAGGCGAGTTGATCAATGGTGACAACCTTACTTTGATGAGGGAAATGTACCACATGGAAAAGGGTCGACACAACGACACACATGGAATTGATCCAGCTGTGGCCAAGCAGAAGATTATAATCAAGGGGAGCATCAAAGACTTCCACTTCAAATTGGACCGTCTTGCCTTCTAACATGATGGGCAACGAAGGAAGAACACCGTAGGGATTAAAACTAGATCCATTGAAGGATTTAAGAGTGTTCTGGGATTCATTCAAAGAAGGAGAGCCAATGGCTTTCCAGCAAGCAAGAGACATGACACACACTGAGGCACCCTCGTTGATGACGGTTTGACAAATGTTTTTGTCAGAGACAACCACTTGGATCTGGAATGCAAGTTGAAGGGGTAACCTTGGAATGTGATCTTCCAAGTCAAATATTATTAAATTTGTATCCATCGGGTAAATTCCACCAATAGATTTCAACAGTGCCTTCCGTTGTGCGGGACAAGTTTGAAGGAATTCAAGGGCCAACATCGCAGAAGGTGCTTGGGCCAGATATTCAACAATGTTGTAGTTCTGGGTCGCATGAGCATGAGGATTGAAAGTTGATTTCCAAATGACGCCATTTTGGGGGTGTCACAGAACTATGTCGAGGCTCGGTCGTTCGCGATGAAGAGGACAGTTGGTAGGTGGAGTCGTAGGAGAGGGTTGTACCAAAGAAGGGGGTAAATCATCAACCTTCTCCTTAGAGGGAGAATAATCTTTGGCTTGAGTAGTGACTGCAATGTTGTTCTTCTTAGAATCACCAGTACACATCAAAACATATGATGTGGTAGAAGATGAGGGTTGGTCATGGATGACCAACTGAGCCTGTTGTTGAGACGGGAAGGGTTGGGACAAGACAACCGGTGCAGGTGGTTTTGGAGCTCCTTGAAGGAACTTAGTGACCTAGGAACGTTGTGGAAAATCCTTCATGTAGTGATCATCACCACAGATAAGGCAAGGGTATCATGGTTTGCGCTTATCCCGATCGTCAACATGGGTAGTTTTGGTCTGCTCTACTGGAGAATTATTTTTTCCCTCCTTATTCTTACCTCTCCCCTTTTTAGATTTGTTTTTACTGGTAGGGGTATATTGAACTGCATTTACCTCAGAAGTCTTTCCAGCGGGAGGGGCAGGAGACAGAGCATTTTGAACATTAGAAGAAGTATATTTAGGGTTGGTTCTTGAGGCAGAATGTGGTTGGGCCTAGGTAGAGCCAATCACACCATCAACTGCATGCGAGGTAGCTGGAGTAGTTGAAGTGATGGAAGTATTAGGACGAGGTAATTCAGGTAGTAAATCGTAAAGAGTTCCCGTTTATGAGTAAACGAGATCAAGATATTGAGCATGAATTATATCCTGATCTTCCATAACCACGCCACCCATGGAAATGTCCTTACCGATGTCATTCACAAATGATTTTGTGAACCACTCCACCAGTAACTGATCGGGGAGCTCAAGTTTAATGAGATGTCATCTCCTTTTCCACTCATGGATGTGATAAGATATATGAGTGCCTTTGTTTTGTTTGAAGGAAGTCAAAATATCAGTCCATGTGTCATAACAGATCGGTAACTGGTAATGTGTAAGGAAAGCCATAGCTAGTGTGTTGAAATGAGAGAAGAAACCTTGTGGAAATTTGATATACCACTTTGCAGCAGAACCAATAAGGGTTCGTTGAAAAAGACGTAAACAAATAGAGTCATCCATCAATGAGTTGAATGGACACCATAGGTGAAAATTCATAACATGATTGTTTGGGTCCTCTCCCGCTTTGCCGTCAAATTTTGGAATGTCTGATGGAAGCTTGGCCGGAATAACAGGCCATTGGGGAGAGTGACGAATAGGATCATTTAAAATCCTTGACAAATCCGGAATATTCAAAGTGGTGAGAAAGGGTAATTGTCGATTCACTTGCGGGTACTGGTGGCTTTGGGGAGAAAGCCCTGTCGGCAAACCAGTAGGCCCATAAGAAGTCTGCATATAATGTGAAGACCCAGGCATATTCAATGGTGGTTGGAGAGGATAGTAGCTCATAGGAGTATACCCTGGAATAGGGGCTTGATTTTGAGCATTTTCCCCCAAAATGGGATTGAACGAACCTGGATAAGGTTGGCCCACACTAGGAGGCATCACGGACATAGCTGGAAACTGCTGCGCTCCAGTCGTTTGAGGAGGATTTTGGATCAAATGATTCCAATACTGGGCCAAGGATGGAGGCATGTTTTTCCCATAAGGTGGGGTCGGTCCTCCCATCGAAGGTGGTGTGCCAATTGGGGGTTGTGTTCCAATTGGAATTTTCCAACTCAGAGGTGGTTGAGTTATACTACCTTGATGGAATTGTCCACCACTCGGAAGCTGGTAATTTGGAGTGAATGACAAAATAGCGCCACTAGGATTAGGATTGCTAGTAGAAGATGAAGAAGGTCCTCCAAAAGGAAATTGAGGGCGTGTTGGAACAAAACCGGGAAGAAAGTGCCCAGAAGAAGAAGGACCACCAGGAGAACCGGATGGAGTTTGTGCAGGAGTAGGAATGGAAGCATTCAACGCACAGTATCTAGGTGGTATTATCGGAATGACATTGGATGTGCGCGATGTGTTGATAGAATAAAGACTGACCACAGTAAACCTGGTTGGAACACTCGTAGTAGCTGTGAGATGGGCCATTTCGGCAGGGACGATAAAGTGATAAGCGGTAGTCACCGGTACGGTCTCTGTACTAGAAATTTAAGAAATCACGGGTGGGTTGATCTCGGAAATCACAAGTGAACCTGGACCAAAAAGGTCCCATCAAAAAACAATTGTAGACCAAAAATGATCTTGGTCCCCAGGTCCAGTCGGAGATCCGGAATACACAACAATTAAGTCTCCAGAAGAGTTTTCTTGCATGAAACATCTCTTTGAATCGGGGTGAAGTCGAAAGTCCTCTCGAGTATTTGTAATTCGAAAATGTTCTAGAGAGTCAGTGCATTCCACTTGTGGTGTGGTGACGACTGTGACTTCACTTTGCCGAGGAGAGCCCTTAGGTGTAATGGTAGGAAAGGGTTGAGAACCTTCCAGATGCTCTAGAGATAAATCCTGCATTCTACGTGAACGACATGGAGGAGCTATTGTAAATGAGTGACAAACTTCGTGAAGAAAATCCTATGGTCAACTTCGAGAAACAAACAACACACGCTAGTAAACAAAATCTAGGAAGCAACACCAAGCAAACAAGACCTTCTAATTTCGAAGCCACTAGTTGGTGATGAAATCCAATGTCACAATAATGGGACGAGAAGGGGATGGGCTAGGGTAGAAAAGTTATGCTGACGACCTATTTAACGAACTTACACCCTGGTGCAAGCTCCCACACATAATCGTGGGTATACCCTCCAAGGAGCCCGAGTGAGTTTGGTCAACGTCAATTATAGGTACCGTGAAGACTTTCGACGTCACAGTCACCTCGGGTAAGAACCTAGAAAGATAGGCCACTAAGGTCACCAACAACAACAATAAATCCTGGGCGGACAATCGACAGTCCGATCCACATGCAAGGGCAGGGTATCTAGCCTAAAATCAACTCAAAAGGCTTCCACTCATCATTGTGGGTATACCTCCGAGTGATCTCCATAATATGTGCAATCTCTACACTGAAATCAACAAAGCAGTGTGAGTAACTCTGTCAATATCAATGCGACCCCGTGCTTGACCCTTGTGTGAGAAGGGATTCCTAGGACAGGATGTTGCAAATGGAATTTAACACTCCCTAACACAAGATGATATTGTGTGTTTTGTTCTTTTGGAGAGTGTATCTTTCTTCCTACTCCAAAGCGCTAGCCTAGCTAAATGTTCGTGTAATAGAGCCCTAGAAAAGAGTTACTAGATAAATTTTACAATTGCACAGTGTTATTAAGAGGTGTTGTTTACTCAAAGGAAATGGAGGTGAAACTTATGTTGTATGACTCTGACCCAACAATGCATGGATTAGAATGAAATATATCACTTTTCATTCAATGAATCCTATGTATGGGAGAGAGAGAAAGTTTTCCATATCAACCTTGAACTACAATGCAAAATTTCCTTTAAAATGCAAATGCAACAAATCACACATCAATCAACAATTCTCTATTGTGTCTTTTTCAATAACTTCAACAATTGATTTTCAATGTTTTCGAAGATGAAAATGATATTTTGAAAGAAAAACGTTTGTTCACTTTTCAAAAAAGGACCCACACTATGATAGCGAGAGTACAGAAAATCAAAATCCAATGACAAGCAATGATAAAAAACCCAATCCACTCTTTCAATGAAAACAAAAATAAACAGCAAACCAATATAGTCTTTTCAATTGCATAAGAAAAAATGATCTTTCAAACAATAAGCAAATGATAAAGACCAAGAAAACTCAACTTTCAACCGATCACCAGTCCTTAACTAATCAAACACACTCAGAATCCGAAATCAGAGAGTATGGTTTTGCCAAGAAAAGTCAAGAAATGAAAGTCAATACAAAAGTGACAAGAAGAGCCTTGAAATCATAAGACTGTTCATGCACACAAATGAAGACAAGAAAGACATAAATAAATGGCCCAAGAAACTCTTATGAGGCACCTAGACTGATCTGGGCAATTGAAGATGACTAAACTCAAATCCAAATTTTTGAAAAAATGAGTTCACAGGCTGGCAATACTACACAGTTTGAGAATCACTGATTCTCGCAGGTGACCCTTGAGCAGAGTGCGAGAACCTCGCACTGAACCTAAATATAGAGTGTGAGCTCTATGGATTCTCCCAGGCTACAGTGAAGTGCAGTGTGAGAACCTCTGAAAATAGTCAAATTTTTGGAAAATGAAACAAAATTTGAAAATGCCTCTGGACCCAGAGGGTCTATAAGGATATCCTGAAGACTCAGAGATTGATAATAAAGGAGAAAAGTAAAACAAGAGAAAATGGCCACAGAAAAATACCAAAAGCCACAAAGAACAATGGGATGTTCCCTAGTGGAGTTGCTAATTTTGTTATAGGACTAATCGGTAGGTGCGGACACTAACAGGAATGCCCCCAAGTTGTCCTTGCAGAGGAGCGTTAGAGCTCCTTGCCCCCAGAACCAAAGTCTGTAAAGTGGAGTGTGTGAGTACAGGACTTGTACCTGAACTAGGCATACCATATGAAAATAGAGGGCATGTCGCACTAGGTGTGAAAGGAGGTGTGGCCACCACGATAGATGGGGTTGGTCCACTGTGCGACGTAGATGCGACTGAGACCATGGTGGTC
>ML809305.1:60718-114343 GCA_009831015.1 Picea engelmannii | reverse complement strand
AACGGTCCAGATTTACAATGAAATTACAATATACTTTTACAAGGCAATTTTTGCTTCGGGGGCTTCTCCCCCGATCCCCCATCGGGGGACGCTGCCCCCGAACCCCCGCTGAGGGCCCGCTTGCCCCCAGACTCCCCATCCGGGGGGATAGCCCCCCCGGACCCCGCAGAGGGGGTACCCCCCCTCTGCACTCCCCCGCGTGGAAGAGTGTACATACTTATGGGGTGTAAATACTTCATGGGGTATAAACATGGCTGAAAGCAAGGACCTCTGAATTAGGAAGATAATCAGGCTCCACAACCAACAAAAGTTTTATCACATGTTTCCAGATATCTCATCTTCATCTCAAAATTTTATGATATGAAACATCTCAGAAAATGAGTTATTGTGAAAATACCAAGCTGAATTGAAACTTATTTCACAACTCTCCCCTTTCAGAATGATATTCAACTTTTGTTATCTTTTGAAGAAGAATCATTATCCCTCTTTTATACTTATTTTTTTTCTAAAAGTAATAAAACAATAAGGCTTCTTGTTAGAATTAGTTCTTAGAGAACTCAACATTGTGAATTAATTTTACTTGTTGTCTCGGGAGACTATCCTCTGGGAAGAATATTTGGAATTTCATTTTATTGGGGCACTTCCCACAACACCTTTTCTTCCTTCAAGGAGAGGAGTTGTCGAATCAATTGTGTCTACATCAGAACATACGTTAGTACACATGGTTGAAGACCTAGTGGATCTAGCATTACAATAAATTAATCATCCCTTTGGATTGATTCCTAATACCCCTGCAATAACTCCTCCTGCAAGCAATCATTCTAATAATAAGGGGTTTTCATAACCCAAAGAAGAAGAATCAGATATAGAGTCAAAATCCTTATACCAAGAACCAAACCACATGGAACATAATAACGACAATAATAACCAACTGTGGTTGGATAGGTATGCCTTGGAATAACCTGGTTTGTTACACCACTTACCCAAACATCTAGAGAAATTACCTTTGAAATATGACCTAGAAACATCTGGATCCCCCGACGATCATATTAATAAGTTTATTATTGTTATTAGGTTAATGAATGTACAACATGAGGATGTGGTATGTTGAATTTTTCCTTATACTTTTTAAAACTCATCCTCCACTTGGTATTTCAATCTACCTGTTAGATCTATAACAAATTGGACCAAGTTTCAAAATGATTTTCTAGATAAGTTTGGAGAGGAAACCATTATTGGGGCATTAATGGTCGAGTTATTTTCTCCTACCATGGGGCCCAAATAAAATGTCAAGGATTTTATGTTAAGCACACACTTATACTAAGAGGGGGTGGGGGGGGTGGGTGAGTGAGATGAATTAGTATAAGATAATTTTTTTTAACTTTTTCAAGCATTCATCAACCATATGAAAGCAATCATATATGAGATATATTAACTACAGAACATGGAACACGATTTATGTGGAAACCCTTTCGAGAGAAAACCACAAAAATCATGTTTATAATTCTTTGTAGGCACCAACCTACTGTTACAAATATTTATAGTCACCAACATACTGGAGAAACCAATCCCCACTGGTAAAAACCCTGTTAGGAACCAACCTTCTCTTACAAATCTTCGTAGACACCAGTCCCTAAGCACCAAATTATCAAGAGACACCAATCTCTTTGTTTGAGTACCACCAACGATCAAGTAACAATTTATTCTTTAGTACATATAAATTATTCAAAATATGATAACATTCAAATTACCTTCACTGAGTCTGCTTGCTACTTTTGCCTTCCCCAGGCTAACCAAAATTTGAATTTCCAAATGAAATTTATGGTAACTTTTCAAAGCTTGTTATTTTTGGCCTCTTCCCAAGAATGAACTTGTACAACATGGAACGTATCCAATTTTTGAAATGGTATTCTAAATTTTTTACTTGAGGTACCTCGGTATGTCTCCTCAGATCCTTGAAAATTTCACAGTCTGAAAAGTCCCAAAAAAAAAGTTATAAAGAAAATGCCAAGTTGACCTATTTGAAACTGATTTCAGGACCATTTAGAAAATATAAATTCCATAGGGTATATCTCAGAAGGTATAGCGAACCAAATTATGAAATTTTTACCTAAGGTACTTTTGTATGTCTCCTGAGATCCCTGGAAATTTCATAGTCTTAAAAGTCCCAGAAAATAAGTGATAGTGAAAGTTCCAAATTGACCTGTTTGAAACTGATTTTAGGACTATTAATAAACCCTAACTTCCACAAGGCATATCTCATGAATTATAGTGAAGCAACATGTACCCAAAGATTTTTCCTCCATCTCCTCAAAATTTCATGGTATGAAACATCCCAGAAAATAAGTTACAGCGAAAATGCCAAACTAGCCCATTTCAAACTGATTTCAAGAGCATTAAGGAACCCTAACTTCCACAGGGCATATCTCAAAACGTATACTAAACCAATGACTGAAATTTTGACTACATATATCCAAAGATCAAAATAATATGGAACCTTTGGGAAGGCCTTTGTTGAAACATACAAAAGATAGGTGGAAAAATCCATTTTCAGTGAGTCATGACACCTTAAATGTTAAAAGATAGCCACATTAAGTGGAAATCATAACTATGGAGTGGACCCTATGCAATACAGTAAGAGAATACTTTGAAATTGTATGTTGTGGCTTCAATTTTTTTCATTCTATATTTATATTATTTTTCTTTGTCATGGTTATGATATGCTCCAGTCACAAAATATATACAAAGTTACAAACACAAATGCATGCGAACCTCGGTGAACGTGTAGGGAAATTAAATTGGAAAAGAATTTCCAAAAATCCTGACATATTGACATAAAAGCATTAAGCATTTGGATACAATGTGCATTGCATTGAAAAACAACAAAATTTATCCTTCAATTATGTTATCACTTTGTAATTTCTTTAGGCTGAGAAAATAAACCCAGAGGTAACCACAAACCAACTTTAGAAACTGGAATCTAACCCTTCCAGTCTCAGAGAGGGCTCTCTCCCAAATCAACCACTGAAAGGACTGATTTGATTTTTGTTTCTTGAGGTTAGGTCCTTGGATTGTAAATAAATTTTTGGATGGGATTTGATGTTTAAGCCTGTGAGAAATCCATTGGGCATGGAGTCAAAAGGTTGAAGCTTATGAATATGTGGGTAATCTGTCAATTAATGGGAAAAGACTTCATAGGAAAGATAGACACTAACTGTGCACTGATTTAATTTAAATGTCGTTGTAGCAGAAAGGACATAAGCAAAACATAAATCATCACTTTAAGAAATCAGATTTTGAAATTTCTTAGATTGTTTTAATAGAAGAAAACGCCATTGATATTCTAAAATATGTGACAGAGCATCAACATGATGAATTTTGAAACAATATTTTAATTGAATATCATTCAGATATGGAAACATAGTAATAAACTGAAAGAATAACCTACATTGAAGTGAACATGCTACAAAGTCACTGGCACATGAATATTTGAAGAAAGACTGGATCCTAGAAGCCTTGAATCACCCAACTTTATTAATTCTTTAGGAAAATATTACAGTACAAAGTCTCTCAGAATACTCATTTCATCAAACTTTCTCCCACCCTTTGTACATTATGTGTTACAATATTTATAAAAAAGTAGTAGTTCAGAAAATCAGGATCCTTGAGATATTTCACTAGCTTTGTCCTTATCTTCACCCCTTTGACCTTGGTAGTGTCTTAATATAATTGGCTGATGTCTGGACTCATACTCCATTGACAACTGGATGGTCATTTATTAGGACCTGGAAAATTACATTTAGTTTTACCCAATCTTACAATTTCCTTCCACTGTAATTCAGAAGGAATATCATAATCCATCATTTCTTTTATTTAAATTTTCAAATCGATGCAAGAGGCATACAACATGATAGGCAAGCCTAATTTTATTATCTTAAATTTATTAAAAATTTCAAAATCTATGGCTAAAATTTCTACCACAATTGCCCCCTTTAAAACTTCATCTAAGTCTTCAAACATAGAGTGATCCATCCTCACTTGTGTCAAGAGTGCATTGTAGACTTCCTGTTCATGTAACTTTCCCTTTCCATCCCAAAATGATGGAAGACCTTTGATAAATAGTTCTTCAAACAAATCCTTAAAATCGTGAACACTCTTTTCCAATTGGGCTTCTTTATTCTGGACTAAATTCGAGAGGTTGTGCTTGGTTATGATTCTTCTAGCCCATATTATCGAAGAAGTTCTATCTTTGACCCATATTGTCTGCAAAATTGATGAAGGCAGTGTATTAAGGAGATTGGTAGCGTTTTGGGCCCATTCTGCTGGTCTTTTTGATAAAGTTTCATTAATAAATTTGCATCTTTGTTTAGCCAAAACTGCAATGTTGTCCTCATCATTAACAAAATTTAGATATGTCCTGAGTTTTGTAACCTCAACTGATATGGAGTCCCAGATGATGTGCTTGGATCCTTGTAACAAATGTTTTCCTTTAATCCTCGTGTTTAGCTTATTCACCTTTTTATGAAGGACTGCATTTTCATTTTTAAGTTGTGATACACTTTCATCCCTTTTATGTGCCTCTTGTTCAATTTTCTTGATATTCTCTTTAAATTCTTTTATTTCCCCATCCTTTAAGATAACTTGAGACATTGCCTAGACAATGTCTTCAGTGCCTAATTTTCTTTCAGTATAAGAGGGTGTAACAAAGGGTACAACAAAAGACAAAGCTATGACTCTAGTTGCCATTTCTTTCTTTTCTTTTGACCATTCTAATTTTTCCTTTTCCAGTGCAGAAATTTAGCTTGAAAATCTAGTGATTGCTTCTTGAAAGCTTCCTTTTCCTATTCCAATGCTACAAGTTCTACAGTTTGTGGATTCTCTATATCAGGCATTTTCAACTTTTTTTTCAGGATGAGAATCACTTTGTCTTTCTCATCCAACAAGGATTTCATTGCTTTGGGGACATCAACTTCAAGTTTCTTTATTTTAATCTTCCATGCTTTACTTGCTAATTTTCCCTGCCTGAGCTGACCTTCAATCTTGGCAGTTAGTGATGTTAATTTTGCATTTTTCAAATTGAAATTTAAATAATCTGAATATAGAAGGTCACTAGTCTACTTGTGGAATTGAACCTTATTCGGGGCACTGATATTATCATACTTTATTTTGATCTCAGAGACCTTATCTTCTTCTACTATGGAAATGTTGAATGTTTTCCTTTCTGTTTCTCTAACTGTGAATAATGAAGACTTGTGCTGGGAATATTTCTTTACCTCAAGCATTAGATTCATGATCTCACTTAGTGATTCCTTTATTTTTTCTGCATACCATTTAGATAAATCTTCCTTTGATTGATAGGCTTCCTTTGAGGCTTGAGAAAAATAGTATTTATGGCTATGGAAGGATCATGAACTACCTTACCTTTCCAATTGATCATCTCTGGATTCAATTACACTTGTTGTTATTGGATAAATCGGTAGGTGTGGACACTAACAGATCTCCCTAGATCCACCTGGATCTAGAACAAAATAGGACAGGACATGACTCTTTCTCTAAGTTGCAGTCATTGAATCTAATACTAAGGAGGAATGAGTGACATACCTTTATATCGCTTCCTTAGGTCTTTGTTCTTCCTTCTTCACTCTGGTGCTCTTGTGAAATCAGGTCCAAGACAACACAAACCAGCCAAAGTGAAGATAGAAAAGTACATTCAATGTCAACCTATGCATATGATCAAAGAGTTATGCAATAAAATAAGAGCGATTTTATGGGAAATGGACATGTCGCTGTATTATATTAAATGAAAGTAGAAGATACAACCAGATCGCCTTGATGTCGCAAGATTTCTTTTAGTGACCCTTGGTTCCAACACACACACTTTCTCTACGTTTGCATGAAGAAGATCCAGTACAACTTGATAGACCAAATAGACTCTTCAAGCTTCTATCCAATAAGATTTCTCCACACAATTCTTTCACCAATTCTTCATTCAATCTTGCTTAACCTTTTCCATGAAAAACCTTTCAATATATAGGAGAAGGAGAGATAGTTAAATGGATGAGGATGATCCCACTAAATATGAGAAATTAGTAGGATGCCAACCATGCGAATGCCAACTCATTTTCTAGAAGATTCCCTTCTAGAACCTTCGTGACCTCTTCTCTTTTTCAAGATTTGAAATAGGTTTGCACCCTACCTATAGAGCAGACTGCGAACAGTTCGCACCCTAAGTGTGGTTTGCTTGAGAGAATGAAGGATTTTTGCATCCTATAACATAGGCAGCTTGCGAAATCATCTTAAAAATGTGTTTTTTAGAAGAAGAGAACAGTCAATTTTTCTCAGGCAAAAAGTCCTTGTGGGAGCCTGAATACATCACTTGTAGAGACATCACCAGAGTGACCAAAATAATGTGTAACAAAATGCCCCCCAAAGTATGAGGCTAGAACTTGTGACAGCCGAAATACTTTGTAAAATGTGTGTGTGTGTGTCAGAAACAAGGAGCGCACCTAATCAGAAACCTGTAAACAACCAAGCATCCGCAGAATATAATACCAGTTCTGAGGTAGGCATTCCCATGCTCAGATCACAAATGAATGGAATCATTAACGTAGGTCATGGCCACCAATCATACACCATGTATCCATGTCATCAAAATGCTACATAGCCACCAGGAATACATTGTGGATCTATGTGAGAGGACTTGAATAATGACATAGCCACGTGACATACAAAGTGGATCTATGTGCCGATACAAATCATACATACTCCATCGTAGCCTGGATCAAAAAGATGAGACCCAGGGTCTTCAATCTCGTCACCTGAAAGTACGAATCTATTACATGTGCTGAAGTCGAACATGGTATAAACCACTTGGTTAAAGTTCATTGATGAAAACTGTTAACAAGTGCGAGGGAAATCACCATTGATGTCAATGACTCCCAAGGTATCGAAGTACAATCCGAACGATTGTGAATGAATGATATGAAGTCAAGCACTCGGCGGAATCTCTCGATCAGGGATTAATGATGTGAAACCCCTGTCGAAAGCGAAGAGACCTGCCATTAAGGCATGCATGTTCCAAGGTACTAAATGATTTCTAAGTCTCATTTCCGGATAATGAGTTGGAGTTGAAAGAACAAGAATCGTCACAGGAGGGCCTTGATGTATCCCCCACTAATGACACGAAATAAGTAACAGATTTTGAGGGTGAAACAAAGTATGAATACGGGTTGCAATGGACACAGGGAAGGATGACTTAGTAAGAATGGACAACTGCAGGTGGTCGACTCAATAGAGGGCTCGTCCGAACTTCTCTTGAACATATGAACGACACGACCAAGGACTTGGCAGCACTGACTCAAAGATGACCCAAGATATGACCTTGTAGAAAGTCGAACGATAGACAAATGGATTTCCCAACCCGGATTCAAATGACGAATAGGGGGTGTCATGTTCAAGAGCGACGCTTACTGCCATTAATATGAATACAAAAACATATCCCTTTCCCAAAATTCCCCCCACCATTTCTAGCAAGTACCTCTTTATTTTTACACAAGATTGAGGAGGATAATATAAGCTTGTTGATGTAAGCTCATCCTTTGGATGAGTCCCTCGGATTATATTTAACGAACCCTAGGAAGGAGTGGTTCGGTCCCATTACGGGTCTTTCGATGTTTTTTTAACGAGTCCAAGGATAGAAAACTCGCGGGTTTTTCATGTTTTGAGATTCTGAAAAACACTTAAAGATAACTTTTCTAGTTCCTTTTTTGTAAAAGAGTTAGACAATATCGAAAAAGCGATAAACTATCTCCCGTCGAACATTTTCTTCAAATACTTTAACGAGCGTGAAAAGAACAAGATCGCTCGACAATCTTTTCGTTTTTATGGATCATGAAAAGAGCTTAAAGGATACTCCTTTACGTTCGTCATTTTTGTGTTACCATCATGAGTACGAAAAGACGAGAAAAAGTATATTGGGTTACATTCTCATATATTTTCAAGCGTGAGAACGAACGAAGACTGAGCTCGAGGTTTTTCTTAAAAACCCTAAAAAAGTAGTCGTACATGTGACAAAAAGAAAAAACACCCACACCCCCTCGTTCAGACTTCGAAGTTGCTATATTTGTGAAAAATCACACTCACAATGCTATTAGGGTAATAGGTTTTATAGAAAAAAAAATAAAAATAATATAAAAAATCAATAAAAAATAGTAAAAAGTGAATAAATATGGGTAAAAAGGACTTTTTACCATTTCATTGTTACTTTGCCAAAAACTTGTCCAACATACCTCATTTTCCCCCAAATTTCTTTGCTCGATTGTGGGAGGCACAAGCGATCATTCAGCGAACGGTTTCAACCAACGAGGTAATCTCTTGATTCTCTAACTTTTCCATCGTTTATTTTAGGTTTTTATTGGCAATTTTTTGGGTTTTAAGTCCATTTTAGGGTCGGAACATGCGCCCAAGCATTCTCGCAGGTGGTCCATGGTGAGAATCTAAGATTCTTGTAGGTGCCTTCAGGGCACCTGCGAGAATCTCACACTGTGCAAAAGGTCCACCTGCGGGGGGCGAAAAAACGATTTTAAAGTGAGGTTTTGCTTAATAAAAATTATGTAAGAGTTTAAAGCAAGTTGTTGACTCCCCTCTCATGTCTCTTTTGCAGGTGTTTGACCATCACGATGTTGGAATGGAGAGAAAGAGAACATGAGGAGGATGATGCCATTGTCGGGAATGACCCGGGTACAGTCGTTGCCCTCCGGGACTGTGGACTCTTGAAATTTTTCAGGATTCCAGGCATGAGAGCCCAACTTAGATTTTTGGAATACTTGGTCCACATGTGGGATGTGGATCAACAATTATTTCATGTGGGAGTCCATATTTTGACACTAGATATCGAGGATATATATTTTCTAACGGGGTTGTCACGGTGTGTATACCATGCTACTTTGACCGGATGTAGAGGTGGAAAACTCCCTATGAGCGAGTATTGTCACCAATATTGTGTTCCCGAGGCAGAGAGAAGCAAGGGTAAGGTTTCCATTTGGGGGGTCTAAGATCTGACCCTACGGACCATATTGTTTACTATTGCACGCATGGCTGGGAGTGCAACTCAGCACATGGCTCTCCAGAGCTATTTCCAATATGCCATAGAGTGTACAGAGCCTCGGGTTTTCAACTGGTCGGATGCAGTTCTCCATAGTATGAAGAGACAATTGACGAAGTGCAGAAAGGGTGACTTGAAGAAGTTTGGGTATGGGTCACTTTTGGTGTCATTCTTCCTCGAGAGGGTCCCACTTCTGTGACTACAGGTTGATTGGGGTTTACCGGCCCCATAGAATCCGAGGATGCTGAGGTGGTGTAACCTCATGGCTCGACACGTAGCAGGGCCTATAATCAAGTATAATGATTCATTTTTTGACTGGTTGAGGCCCCAGATGATAATGATTGACGACTACGCATA
The DNA here is from genome assembly GCA_009831015.1 of Picea engelmannii. Lineage (NCBI taxonomy): Eukaryota > Viridiplantae > Streptophyta > Pinopsida > Pinales > Pinaceae > Picea > Picea engelmannii. The sequence goes on along the minus strand of ML809305.1, from coordinate 104,883 downwards.
TGTCGGTTTGGATTTTCGAGGGGATCCAGATTTGGTCCTGCTTGAGGATTCTCAGTGGGGTGACTTAGGTAAGAAGTACACATTTTGTTCTTTTCAAATGTTTTTGCAAATTTTATCATATGAAATGTTTTTATGTTTATCTAAGAACTAATCCAAAAATTTCTTTTTGATGACACAGATGTGGGCCGTATCGACCTCCAGGAACGTCTCCCATTCAAAGGTGAGGAGAAGCATCTCCAGTGGCAAGATGGGATGTCGAAGACTACGAGGCAGTGGAACAGAACTTAGAGGGGTTGACTGCGGATGTCCCGGATATTGCTATTGGGGAGATACCAAGACGTTACCAACGCCATACTGTGGGCGTGTCTGAGTCTCTCAGTTGACTGCTCCATAGGGTAGCCCAAGAAGTTGTGTGTTATCGTGACCGTCATCCATGATGCTATTTTGTAGAAGCTATGGGCTTCGTATTTTGAGATTTTGATCCTTGGACAGAAACTTTTTGTAAAAACTTTTGATAGTTATATACATATATACGGCTTCTACCAGCTTATTTTGTGTTGTGTTATACATGTTATGTGTGATTGGTTTATAAATGTCCCAAATGTCTGTCTAACACATAGTTAGCTAATGCATCAGTCAATGTATTTAGACATCTAGGAATGTGCTAATATTCGATATAATCAAAATAACGTTCCAAGAGGCGAATTCGTGAATATACCCATAATAAAGTAGGACTTCGGATAGCATAGACATTACTTAACTGTAGTACTACTAGCTACGAATCGAGTCATATAACCAGGTGGCAGATATCAAGAGAAATAACATCAATCAACAATTTGATGACGACGCTATATTTTTCAATATTATTAGTCGCACGACCGAGGCACACACCTCATAGATTGATAAGTTCATTTGTAGGGGTGTAAATTGCCCATGCAGCAGAAGCGAGGTTCTGAGTACTACAGCTAGTGCCATCGGTGAAGCCAATGTGGGGTGGTGAAGACTCCGACATCTGGAAACCAAGCACAACGCAAGATAAGTGGTCGAGGGCAGAGACCAAATAACGAAAAAGAATACTAAAGTAAAAAAAAGTATGATACAATAAAATACAATCACTCATGCACAAGTGATCTTAAGCATAGTACTTCTTTAAGTACAACCCATTTCTGGGTTCACTCAAAGAGATATCATCGTAGTCCACCAACTCATAAGCTCCTTTCTCCAAAACTCGCTTGACAATATAAGGACCTCACCACATAGCTTCAAATTTTCCAACTCCTAGCATATCCCGATCTTGTTCGTAAAGGAGAACCAGATCACCTTCGGAGAAAACGCATGGCTTGACATGTTTGTTGTATTGGGATTTGACACATTTCTTTTGGGCTTCTATAACTAGGGAGGCGTCGCGACAGGTTTTGTCTAATTGCATGAGATACAATAGATGTTATTCTTCGGCAGAAGTGTTTGGGAGAAGTTCAATGACTAGTTTTAGGGAGGGTATCTCACATTCAATCGGCAAGATGGATTCTAGACCATAGACTAACTGGAACGGTGTAAACCCGGTAGTAGAATTAACAGATGTTCGGTAAGCCCACAATGCTGAAAACAACATTGTGTGCCAACTCATTTTGTGAATCCCTATCATTCGTCAAAGCATGATAATGAGGATTTTGTTTATTGCTTCAACTTGGTCGTTGGCTTGTGGGTAATAGGGTGTTGAGTTTTCATGGCGAAGACCTAAATTTTCAGTGAGTTCAGACATCATGAAGTTTCTAAAGTGGTTACCATGGTCAGTAATGATAGCTTGAGGAACACCAAACCGAGCAATGATGTGATTGAATATAAATAATGCTGCAGTCCTTCCGGTATTGTCGAATGTTGGCATCACCTCGGCCCATTTTATAAAATAATCTATGGCTACAATAATGTATCCATGCCCCCCGAACGAGTGAGGGTGACATGTCATGAAATCGATACCCCATTTCGCAAAAGGCCCAATGGAGACCACAGGGCGTAGAGGAGCAGGGTGTGATCGTATTTTATTGTTGTAGGTTTGGCAAGCATGGCATTTTTGGACGACAATTATACAATTGTTGAATAAAGAAGGCCAAAAATACCCCGCTCGTAAGATCTTCTGGGTAGTAGCATACCCAGACATGTGACCACCACAGGCTCCAGAATGACAGTCATTTAGGGCTTTCTCGGCTTCGTCAAATGTGAGGCAGTGTCGAAAAACGGAGTCAATCCCACAACAATAAAGAGTATCACCGAGGATAATATACTGATGGGCTTGGTAGCGTATTCGACGGTGGTCAGTGCTAGACAAATTAGGCCGGAAAGTCCGGGTCTGGAGATATATGATGATATCTCCATACCAAAGGTCATCGAAACTGATCAGGAAAAGGGATTCATCGGGTAATGAATCGTCTGCTACATTTTCTGTCTCAGAGAAGGAAAGGTCACATATCAACTCGACAAACACCAAGGATTTCTTAGACTTAGCGTGTTCGAATTCTAAGTCAAAATCCTGGAGTATTACGATCCCTTTGGATTCTTTACCCCCTAGAAATTGACGTGTAAGAATGTGTTGCATAGGGTTGCAGTTAGAAATTACCATAGTCTTGCGAGAAAGGATATAGTGTCGGAAACGTTGAACAGCTTGGACGGCTGCCAAGGCCAGTTTTTCAACATGTAAATACTTGGTTTCGGTAGTCGTGAGACTCTAACTCAAGTAATAGATGACATGTTTGTCATGAGAATCATCCTCCTCGACAAGAACCATAGCGATGGTATAGTCTGAGGCTGCGAGGTAGAGGAAATAATCCCGACTGTAATCCGGTGGGAAGAATAGCGGGGTATGTGTCAAAGACAGTTTCAAAGCTTCGAAATCTTTGTTGGCAGTGGTATCCCATATGAACTTAGAACCTTTCTTGAGAAGTTGCGTAAATCCAAGAGTTAGCTCAGCATAGTTCAGGATGAAATGACGGAGAAAGTTTTTCTTCCCTTGCAAACTTTGTAACTGGAGAAGTAAGGAAGGAGGAGGAAGATTGAGAATCTTCTCGACCTTCAAAGAATCCACCTAGATCCCTTGATGTGAAAAAATAAAGCCTAGAATTCGGTCGGATTCTACGCAAAAAACACATTTGTGGGGATTCAAGCATATATGGTAAAAACGACATCGAAGGAAAATGGCGCAGAGGTGTATTGGATGATCTACACGGTGAATGGAATGAGTGGGTAAGTCATCGAGATATGGCTGCAGAATGTGCTTTATATCATGAAAGGCGTAAGACATAGCACGTTGGAAAGTTTCAGTAGCATTATTTAAACTGAATGGAAGTTTTCGGTAGGCAAAAGTGCCTCAAGGACAGATAAAAGTGGTCTTGTGTTGGTCCACGGGTACGATATTGATTTGATTATATCCGGAGAAACCATCCATCAGAGAGAAGATTTCACTTCCGGCACAATCGTTGACGATCTGGGCAATGAAGGGGGTAGGAAAGTTGTCTTTAGGGAAATCTTTGTTAATGTCCCTATAATCAACACACATGCGGATTGTGCCTTGTTTCTTGTCAATCGAAACAAGATTGGAAACCCAGTCAGTTAGAGCCACAGGGTAAATAAAGCTAGCTTTGAGAAGTTTCTCAACTTCAAGCTTGATAGCGGCTGCTTTACGTGGGTGGACCGGACGAAGTCATTTCCGGATGGGTTTAGCGCCCGGGTATGTCTTAATCTCATGTACCACAATGTCGGGGTCAATCCCTGACATTTCTTCATAGCTCCATGCAAAGACGTCATGAAATTCTTGGAAAAGAGACTTGTAGGTGACAACTTTGTCATGGGAACATGAAGCTCTGATATGCACATTTTCAACAACTCCAGGTTTTATGGATATGTCGAGGGGGATGATGGGTGAGATATTACTTAAGTTCCCTTCATATAACATATCGTGTGTAGACTCAGGAATGGTAGAAATGATGACAACGGTTGACGGAGTCGATATTTGTTGATAACCCTCGATGGTGTGTTGTTCCAGGAAGAGGATGGAATGATGATGTCCATCCTCCCAAGGGGTATCTTCCATGAACATAACAGACATAATCATCTCATCTGTAGGAAAAATGATGCAGAATGGATCCATAGATAAATCACCAAGAGAGGGGTTAGAAGGGGTTGCTGATTGAATGGATTGATAAGCGGATTTGACCGAACTCAAAGGCATTTCGTTGCCATAACGAAGATGATTGTTGGGGTTGGGTACCATCCACGGGTTGTAAGGCACAGGGGTTCCATGAACATAGGTGGAGATCATGTTGATCAAGGAAACAAATGGATGTGGAACATCGAGTGGTGGAATGGGGAAAGTACTCATCAAAGAGGAATCTTTAAGAAGACCGACATCGACGTTGTCATATCCGGGGGGGTTTTTGCAATGAAAGGTACGTTTCCGGTATGTGCATCAGAGTGAAAGAAGGCTAATTGGTCTATGGTAACTACTTTTCCTTAATGTGGGAAACACACAACATGGAAAAGAGTGGACACAACTACATGCATGGAATTGATCCATCTATGGTCGAGTAGAAGTTTGTAATCGAGAGGAACGTCAAAGACCTCTACTTCAACAATGACCATTTTGCCTTCTAACGTAATAGGAAATGAAGGGAGGACACCGTAAGGCTTAAAACCAGAGCCATTGAAGGCTTTGATCGTGTTGTGGGATTCAGTCAAAGGAGGAGAGCTGGTGGATTTCCAACAGGTAATAGACATGACACACGTCGAGGAACCCTCATCAATAACTGTTCGACAAATGTTTTTTTTTGAGACAATAACTTGTATTTGGAATGCGAGTTGAGGGTGTAACCTTGGAATGTGATATTCCAAGTCAAAAATTATTAAATTTGTATCCGTAGGGTCAATTCCACCAATAGTTTTCAACAGTGCCTTCTGTTGTATAGGACAACTCTGAAGGACTTCGAGGGCTGACATCGTGGACGGTGCTTGGGCTAGATTTTCGACAATACTGTAGTTCTGGGCAGCATGTGCATGAGGATTGAAAGCCGATTTTTGAACAACAACCTTTGGAGGAGGGCGAAGGACTGTATCTAGGCCCGATCATTCGAGATGAAGAGGACCATTGGTAGGTGGATTCGTGGGAGATGGTTGGACCAACGAAGGAGGTATTGCATCAACCTTCTCTTTGGAGGAAGAATAATCTTTGGCTCAAGTGGTAAGTGTGATTTCATTCTTCTTTGAATCACCTGTACACATTAAGACATAGGATGTATTGGAGGGGGAAGGTTGGTCATGAATGACCAATTGGGCCTATTGTTGAGAAGGGAAGGGTTGTGACAACACGACTGGAGTGGGGCGTTTTGAGGTCCCTTGAAGGAACTTAGTAACCTCAGCTCGTCATGGACAATCCTTAGTGTAGTGATCATCACCACAGATAAGACAAGGGTATTGGGGTTTGCGCTTATCCCTATCGTCAACAGGTGGTGTTTTGGTTTTCTTAGTTTGCGGATTATTTTTATCCTCCTTTTTCTTACCCTTTCATTTTTTGGATTTATTTTTGTCGGTGGGGGTAGATTGAACAGATTTTACCTTAGAAGTCTTACCGGTGGGAGCGGTAGGAGATAGAGCATTTTGAACATTAGAAGAAATGGATTTGGGGTTGTTGCTAGAGGTTTGGACAGAATGAGGTTGGGCATGGAAAGTACCAATCACTCTGTCAGCTACATGAGAAGCAACTGGAGTAGTTGAAGTAGTAGAAGTAGAAGGATAAGGTGTGCCAGGGAGTAAGTCGTAAAGAGTACTCATTTGTGAGTAAACGAGGTCGAGGTATTGAGAACGACTAATTGCATGTTCTTCTATGACAACTCCACCCATGGCAATGTCACGAGCGATGTCATTCACGAATGATTTCGTGAACCACTCTTCCAGAAACTGATCGGGAAGTTCGATTTTGATGAGATGTTGTCTCCGTCGCCACTCATGAATGTGATTAGAGATATGAGTGGCTTTGGTTTGTTTTAAAGAACTCAAAATTTTGGTTCCCGTTTCGTAGCGGATCGGTAACTAGTAGTGGGTGAGGAAAGCGATAGCGAGGGTGTTGAAGTCGGTGAAGAAGCCTCATGGTAATTCTATATACCACTTCGTGGAGGAACCCGTGGGGTTCGATGAAAAAGGCGTAAACGAATAGAGTCATCCATCAAGGAGTTGGATGAGCACCAAAGGTGAAAAGTCATTACATGATTGTTCAGTTCCTCTCCCAGTTTACCATCGAATTTAGGGATGTCAGATGGTATTTTGGATGGTATGGCGGGCCATTAAGGAGAGTGACGGATCAGATCATTTAAAATCCTTGACAGATCAGGGAGGTCTAGGGTGGCTAAGAAGGGTAACTATCTATTCACATGTGGGTACTGGTGACTTTGGGGAGGGAGTCTTGTCGGTAGACCAATGGGACCATAAGAAGTTTGCATATAATTCGAAGATCTGGGCAGATTCGGTTGTTGGTGTGGAGGCAAGTAATTCATAGGGTTGTACCCTTGAACAAGGGCGTGGGGTTAAGCATTCAAACCCCAAATAGGATTGGACGTGCCTGGATATGGTTGATCTATACTAGGGGGTATGAAGGAGCTAGCTTGAGGCTGTTTCCCCCCAGTCGAGGGAGGATTATGTTGAATAAGATAATTCCAATACTGGGCCAAGGATGGAAAAATGTTTTGTCCATAGGGCAGGGTCGGTGGGGGTTTCCCTCCAATCGGGGGTTGTGTCCCAATTGGGATTTATCCTGCAAAAGGAGATTGGGTTTGGCCTCCTTGGTGAAATTGTCCACCTACAGAAATCTGGTAATTAGGTGTGAAATATGGGATGGTGCCACTAGGGTCGGTGCCTCTGATAGAGGATGGAGGAGGTCCTCTGAAAGGGGGTCGAGGAAGTGTCGGAATGAAACTGGGAATGAGATGGTGCCCAGAAGGAGTGGAAATGCCAGGAGACCCGGATGAGATTTGTGTAGGAGTGGGATTGGAAGCATTCAACGCATGATATCCGGGTGGAAGTGTTGGGGTGAATCTGGGGGAAAGCGATGTGCTAATGGGGCTTGGCTAGCCACTGTAATCCCGGTGTGAGGATTCATAGTATCTGGGACCATTGTGTAATGGACCGTTTGTAGAGGGATAGTCAAGATGTGGTTAGTTGGCGGAGTGTCTGCACCAGGAAAATAATAGGCAGTAGTAAAAGGTATTGCATCTGGATAAGATGTTTCGAGCAGCTCAGGTGTGACAATGATATCAACGCCTACTCTTGATCCAAAGAGATCCCGTCTAAAAATTCCAGTAGTCCAAAAAGGATCTCGACCCTCAGGTCCTAAGAAAGGTCCAGTTGGTAATCTAGAAGACTGAACAACTATATCTCCAGAAGAATTCAATCGACCAATATGTCTCTAGGAGTCGGGAGGAAGTCAGAAGTCCTCTCGAGAATTGGGAATTCAGAACCGTTCTAAAGAGTTAGTTCTTTCCACTTGGGGAGTCACCAATTTTGTTATCGGATAAATCGGTAGGTGCAGACACTAACAAATCTCCCTAGATCCACCTGGATCTAGAAAAAAATAGGACAGGACATGACTCTTTCTCTAAGTTGCAGTCATTGAATCTACTACTAAGGAGGAATGAGTGACATACCTTTATATCGCTTCCTTAGGTCTCTGTTGTTCCTGCTTCACTCCGGTGCTCTTTTGAAATCAGGTCCAAGACAACACAAACCAGCCAAAGTGAAGATAGAAAAGTACATTCAATGTCAACCTATGCATATGATCAAGGAGTTATGGAATAAAATAAGAGTGATTTTATGGGAAAGGGACATGCCGCTGTATTATATTAAATGAAAGTAGAAGATACAACCAGATCGCCTTGATGTCGCAAGATTCCTTTCAGTGAACCTTGGTTCCAACACACACACTTGCTCTACGTTTGCATGAAGAAGATCCAGTACAAATTGATAGACCAAATAAAGTCTTCAAGCTTCTATCCAAGTAGATTTCTCCACACAATACTTTAACCAACTCTTCATTTAATCTTTCTTAACCTTTTCCATGAGAAACCTTTCAATATATAGGAGAAGGAGAGATGGTTAAATGGATGAGGATGATCTCACTAAATCTGATAAGTCAGTAGGATGCCAACCATGCGAATGCCAACTCATTTTCTAGAAGATTCCCTTCTAGAACCTTCGTGACCTCTTCTCTTTTCCAAGCTTTGAAATAGGTTCGCACCCTACCTATAGAGTAGATTACGAACAGTTCACACCCTAAGTGTGGGTTGCCTGCGATAATGAAGGATTTTCGCACCCTATAACATAGGCAGCCTGCGAACTCATCTTAAAAATGTGTTTTTTGGAAGAATACAACAGTCACTTTTCTCAGGAAAAAAGTCCTTGTGGGAGCCTAAATACATCACTTGTAGAGACATCACCAGAGTGACCAAACTAATGTGTAACAGAATGCCCCCCAAAGTATGAGGCTGAAACTTGTGACAACCAAAATACTTTGTAAAATGCGTGTGAGTGTCAGAAACAAGGAGCACACCTAATCGGAAACCTGTAAACAACCAAGCATCTGCAGAATATAATACCAGTTCTGAGGTAGGCATTCCCATGCTCAGATCACAAATGAATGGAATCATAAACATAGTTCATGGACACCAATCATACACTATGGATCCATGTTGTCAAAATGCTACATATCCACCAGGAATACACTGTGGATCTATGTGAGAAGACTTGAATTAAGACATAGCCATGTGACATACAAAGTGGATCTATGTGCCGATACAAATCATACATTCTGTCACCTGAACGTACGAATCTAGCCATGCGGTTACATTTGCTGAAGTCGAACATGGTAGAAACCACTTGATTACCAGTCATTGATGAAGAACCGTTAACAAGTGCGAGGGAAATCACCATTGATGTCAATGACTCCCAAGGTATCGAAGTACAATCCGAACGAATGAGAATGAATGAGCTGAAGTCAAGCACTCGACGGATTCTCTCGATCAGATATCAATGATGTGAAACCCCTGTCGAAAGCGAAGAGACCTGCATTAAGGCATGCAGGTTCCAAGGTACTAAATGATTTCTAAGTCTCATTTCCGAATAAAGAGTTGGAGTCAATGGAACAAGACTTGTCACAAGAGGGCCTTGATCTATCCCCCATCAATGACACGAAATAAGTAACAGATTTTGAGGGTGAAACAAAGTATGAATACGGGTTGAAATGGACATAAGGAAGGCCGACATAGTAAGAATGGATAACTACATATGGCCGACTCAATAGAGGGCTCATTCGAAATGCTCTTGAACATATGAATGACACGACCAAGGACTTGGCAGCACTGACTCAAAGAAGACCCAAGATATGACCTTGTCGCAAATCGAACGAGAGAAAAATGGATTTCCCAACCCGGATTCAAATGACGAATAGAGGGTGTTTTGTTCAAGAGCGATGCTTACTGCCATTTATATGAATACGAAAACACATCCCCTTCCCAAAATTTCCCCCACCATTTCTGGCGAGTACCTCTTTATTTTTACACAAGCTTGATGAGGATAACATATTTTTGTTGATGTAAGCTCATCCTTCGGATGAGTCCCTCAAAGTATATTTAACGAACCCTTGGAAGGAGAGGTTCAGTGTGAGAGGACTTGAATAATGACATACACACACATTTTACAAAGTATTTCGGCTGTCACAAGTTCCCGCCTCATACTTTGGGGGGCATTCTGTTACACATTATTTTGGTCACTCTGGTGATGTCTCTACAAGTGATGTATTTAGGCTCCCACAAGGACTTTTTGCCTGAGAAAAGTGATTGTTTTCTTCTTCCAAAAAACACATTTTTAATATGAGTTCGCAGGCTACCTATGTTATAGGGTACGAAAATCCTTCATTCTCGCAGGCAACCCACAATTAGGGTGCGAACTATTTATTGACGATTCTACGCAAAAAACACATTTGTGGGATCAAAATCTCAAAATACGAAGCCCATTGGGACTCATTGATGCTAACGCACCACCCCAGGCATGTCTACTCCCACCAGGACCTTCTTCTTCTCAGGCCCGAAGAGCTACAATGCCCTTCAGATCCTGTATCGGCACCTTTTGTCACCCGCAGGATACTCTATTGATCTCCCGGCAGTCTTCTCGAGAAATCGGGTTTCGCGTTATCGCGAAACTTGTGAGAATGATTCTTGTGCTACCCAAAACCCCGAAACCCGATGGGTCAGAACGTCAACACTCTCCATTCCTATCGGTGATTTCCCTATCGGGAAATCAGAACATACGATGTCATGTTTCACTGCCTCCTTAAATCTCCGAACCCCGAACTCCGATGCGCACGTGCAATATCCCCTTGCCACGTCGCCTCCTCTCTCTCTCTTCTCTATCAGGAATCACGTGATCGCGACTTCACAGGTTGCGATCTCTTTGCACTGGGAAATCCCGAATGCTGAATCCCGATTCTCCGGATTGCGAACACATGTCCAGCTCGGGATCCACGGTCCTAATCTCTTCGGGAAATCGCAAATCACGATTTCATTTTTCAAAAGTCCCACTACCACGGAACCTCCGATATCCTGATGGATGAAGTTCCGATGAATCTTGGGCTCCTCCTGTGCCTAAGGCTAAACCCCTCACAACTTCACCAAGATTTGTCGGTCGATGGGTTTTCGCGAATCTTCCCTGCGAATCCTGGTTGTCGATTCCTCCTCCTTGAGGAATTCTTCCGGTCTAGAACTCCTTCCTGTTCGAACCTTCTCCTGGGTCCGTATCCACAGTATCACAAAGGAACTATCCCTCCTGAGCTTGTCAACTCTGACTCCTTCAGAGACTTTTCACACACTTCTCGTGCTTAACCTTCAACAACGCTCAAAGTGTTGAATCTTCCAGACTCTATACACTTCTGGCAATAGCAGTTTCTGCCTTCTTTTGCTCAGATTAGCCACTAAGACTTCAAGTTCAACCTACACGTCTCCTGCATGACTCTACCAACCCAAACCAACTTCTGGGCGAATGAGAATAAGGGTTTAACTGTTGAGCCTCATCAACGCACTCTATGCAGATGAATTCAACTGCACTCTATGCAAGAATCTCCTGGCTCAAACAGAGAAACAATCAAAACTTATTCTCTCCCCTCTCAGACTTCAGTTAAACCTCTGAAACCTTAAGCACAGCATATTCAAAACAAATGCATGACCAGAAAACAAACATTCATGAGTACATAAGCAACATACACAGAGAAACAACACCAACCATGAAATTGAATCAAAGACTCTCTTCTATTAATTCAAAAACATCTGTACATGGGTATTCTTCACAGATTCTTTGCTTGCTCTCTCCTCTTGCTCCTGAATGAATGATTCTGAATTATGTTACAATGTACAAGTGAGGGTGTCTATATCCATTTTCCCTCTCAGACTCTAAAACTGTCTAATCTAAACTTAAACATCTATCTACCTACATTAAATCTAATAAATGCCTCCTATCTAATTCAGACAAGAGCGTAAGGCTCGAGGTTTGATACAATACAACAGGCGCTCCTTCATAAATGTTTCCTTGAAGGATATGGTGCTTCATATTTAACGAAAATTCAAAAAGTTATCTAGCTTATATGTCATGTGTTTAAAAACACATGCGCTGGCTCCATACTGCTGAGTTGGCGATGCTCCTGCATCATACTCCTCGGCTTGAAAACTTTCATGGGATCCTGTCCATGAGCTCCTGCATAGTCTGTCCATGCTCTTGTATCACTGTTTCATTTTCCCAGCTAGCATCTTCGACTGGGTGATTCTTCCATTTCACCAGGTACTCAAAATATTGCTTTCGCCTGGTCTTCTTTCCCACTCACTTGTCTAGTATGCACTCCATCTGCGGTTTCTCTACAACTGGTAATTGCTTCTGCCATTGGATCACTGGTTCCTTAGTTCTAGCCTTTGCTTCTCCGGCCTTATATGGGTATAAATCTGAAACATTAAATATCGGAGATATCCCGATGCCATCCGGCAACTCAATCTCGTAAGCATTTTCTCCAAATTTCTTCAGGACTCTGCATGGCCCGATCTTTTTCATTTTGAGCTTGTTATATGTTCCCCTTGGGAACCTTTCCTTCCTCAAGTGTGCTAGAACAAAATCCCCAACTTCGAACCGAAGTTGTCTCCGATGCTGATCTGCTCTGCGTTTGTACTCCTGATTTGAATCCACCAGTCGTTGCTTCACCCTGTCGTGAAGTTCCTTCATCGCCTCAGCGAACTCTTCTGCGCTCACACTGCTAGTCATAGCCTGTTCTGACTCCCTGAGTTCAGAAACTCCCCTCGGTTGTGCCCATACACAATTTGGAATGGGATTTTGCCTGTACTCCGATTCACTGAATCATTATACGCAAACTCGGCCTGTGGCAATATGTTGTCCCAGCTGTCATGGTGCTCCGTCACCAAGATCCTCAGTAAGTGTCCAAGACTTCTGTTGACCACCTCGGTCTGTCCGTCTGTCTGCGGATGGTAAGTTGAACTAAACGCTAAGTTTGTCCCTAGCTTCTTCCAGAGCGTCCTCCAAAAATGACCTATGAATTTGGTATCCCTGTCCGAGACTATGCTTCTCGGTAATCCATGAAGTCTGACAATCTCTTTGAAAAACAAGTTTGCGATGTGCGTCGCATCGCTGGTCTTCTGACACAGAATAAAATGTGCCATCTTAGAAAACCTGTCCACCACCACAAAGATGGAATCAACCCCTCTCTGCGTCCTCGACAAACCCAATACAAAATCCATGCTTATCGCTTCCCATGGCCTCTCGGGTATAGGCAATGGCTGATAAAAACCCACGTTCTTCTTTCTGCCTTTCGAATGTTGACAAATCCTGCATCTATCAACAAATATTTTAACATCTACTCGCATCCCTGGCCAAAAATATGATTTTCTCAGTTTTGCGAATGTCTTATCGTGACCAAAGTGTCCTGCTAATCCACCGCTATGTTTCTCCTTTAGCAGGTTCTCCCTCATGGAGCAATTCAGAATGCATAACTGGTTGCCTCTGAACAAGAATCCCTCCTGGATCATGAAATCTATCCATGGGCTCCGATCCCTGAGAACGGGATTCTCAGCTTCTTCATATGCTTTTGAAAAATCTGCGTCTCCTACGTACATGTCCTTCAGATTCTCAAAACCCAATGTCTTGACTCGGAACTCTTGCAACAGTAAACATTTCCTGCTCAAAGCACCAACCACTTTGTTAGTAGTTCCTGAAATGTGTTTTATCACAAATGTGAAATTCTACATATACTCTACCCATTTTACATGCTTCTGGTTTAACTTATCTTGTTGACTCACAAACTGCAATGCATGATTGTCACTGTACAATACAAATTCTTTTGGGATCAGATAATGCCTCCACTTCTTTAATGCCTGTATGATGGCATAAAACTCTTTATCGTACGTGGAGTATTTCATATTTGCTTCATCCAACTTCTTGCTGAAATATGCAACTGGCTTGTCCTCCTGACTTAAGACCGCTCCTATAGCATATCCGCTGGCATCACATTTCACCTGAAATGTCTTTTGAAAATCAGGCAACACCAGAATTGGTTGCTCTGTGATCTTCCGCTTCAACAGATTGAAGCTTTTCTCAGCCTCTGCTGTCCAATGAAAAGACTTGTGTCGCTTCTTCACTGTGTCCATCATCGCTGCACTAATTCCACTGAAGTTCCTAATGAATTTTCTGTAGAAACTAGCTAGTCCATGGAAACTCCTCACCTCGAAAACATTTCTCAGTGATGGCCAGTTTTTGATCACTTCCACTTTTTCTGGATCCATGTTTAACTCATTCACTGAGATAACAAAACCCAAATAAATGAGCTCTGTCTGCATAAATGAAGAATTCTTCATATTGATCAACAACTTCTCTTGCTGTAGCTTCCTCATCACAATGGCCAAATGTTTCAAATGTTCATCCTTCATCTTACTGTAGATCAATATATCATCCATATATACGAATACAAACTTTCCGATGAATTCCTTTAGGACTTCACTCATCAGCCTCATGAATGTGCTCGACGTGTTTGTCAAGCCAAACAACATGACCAACCATTCATACAAACCTTCATTTTTCTTGAATCCTGTCTTCCATTCATCACCTTCCCTCATGCGAATCTAGTGATATCCACTTTTCAGATCAATTTTTGAAAAATAATTTTCCCCGCTCAGGCAATCCATCAGATCATCCATTCTCGGCAGTGGAAATCTGTACCTGATGGTAATTTTTTTGATTGCTCTAGAGTCGGTACACATTCTCCAACCTCCATCCTTCTTTGGATTAAGCACCGTTGGAACGGCACACGGACTCAGGCTTTCCCTGACCAGTCCTTTGTCCAACAAATCCTGGACCTGCTTCTTGACTTCCTCATTTTCCTATGGCGTCAATCTGTACACAGCCTTATTCGGAAAACTGGCTCCTGGTATGAGGTCGATGTGATGACTCACACTCCTCATCGGTGGCAACGAACGAGGTAGTTCGTCCACGATGATATCAGAGAACTCTCCCAGCAGTTCCTGAATCTCATCCGGTAAGTCATCCACTCTTGTGCTAGTCAGGACAATTCTCGGTTTCCTGACCACAAAGAATTGTGGATCTTCCTTCTTCTCCATCTCTGTGAGAAGTTCCTTCCCACTCATGAGAAGTATGGTACTGCTTACTTCCGTATTCACCTCCTCATCCTTTTTCGGAAGCAATCTGTGTGTCCTCCCATCCTTCTCCAAAGTATATGTGTTCATTCTCCCGTCATGAACCACATTTCGGTCATACTGCCATGGTCTACCCAGCAATACATGACAGACATCCATGGGAATGAAATTACATAGGACCTTATCCTTATATTCACCCATTTTGAAATCAACTAAACATTGTTTAGTGACACTCACCCTATGTCCCTTCTGCATCCATGAAACCTTGTATGGACTCGGGTGATTAGTCGTCTCCATCTCCAGCTTCTCTACGATCTCGGTCGAAACAAGATTATCGGTGCTTCCGCTGTCCACAATTACCTTGCATTTCCAAACCTTGGTTTTGCATGTAGTCCTGAACAGTCGACTTCTCTGAGCTGTGTCTTCCACCTCTTTCTCGGGCGTTAAGAGAACCTTATGCACCGTCAGCAACCTTCCTGCTTCGATGTCTTCATTCTCAACATCACGCCTCCGCGCCTTAGCGATGTGAGCTTCTCCTCTATTAATTTTCCTATCTGGACAATCAACGGCTTTATGTCCATCCTTTCCACATGTAAAACATGTGATGATTCCTCCTCTGCCTCTTCCCCTACCTCTGGTACGAGGAAAAGTGTTTGCGTCAGCATATCCACCACCCTGCTCTGTATGTTGTCTCCTCGGCTCATCATATTGCTATCCTCGTTGTGAGGTTCCACCTCTCTCAATCTTACCCTAAGGCTTCTTCCATTCCTCCTTGGGCTTCTGAAATTTCTCTTGGGAAACTACCTTGCCTCTGGGTTGACTTCTGCCTCGCCCTCGCTGACCTTTCTTATGGCTCAACTTCTCCTTGGCTTTCAGAGCCATCGGGTAAGCATCCTCAACCGTTCTAATAGTTGCCATGCTTAATTCATCCTGAATGTTGTATCTCAGACCATTCAGATATCTCGCCACCTTCTCATCATCGCTCTGCCGATGACCTGCTTTGATATTGAGCTTGTAAAAATCCTCGGTGTACTCTTTCACCGTCATCAACTTCTGCCTCAGGTTCTGCATTCTCCTGAACAATGTGATCTGGTAATCTCTGGGGCTGAATTTTGCCTTCATCTTAGCAATCATTTGATCCCATCTTTTAATCTTTTGTTTTCCTTTGGAACGTCTTTCTGCCTGAAGCTCGTCCCACCATAATGTTGCATGTCCCTTCAATTTTGTGACAGCATGCCTTACCTTTTTATCCTCTTCGATATCTTCATGTTCGAAGTAGGTATCAAGAGCTCTGATCCAGTCTAGCAACTCTTTTGCATCCAGGCTTCCTTCGTAAGCTGGAATATCCATTTTGGTCTTGGAACTCATCTTGGCGATAGCTTTTATCAATCGCGCAGTTGATGCATCCTCTGCTGCGACCTCTTCATGTGGTACAACTTCAGCTTCACCTTTGGAGTCACTTAGATCTCCAGTATTGGCTGTGCGTCTCTGCGCTACTTCCATATCTTCCATTCTGGCACGAAGATTTCGTATTTCCCTTTCCATCTCTACATTTTGTCCTTGGCTACTTCTTTCTCTGGACATTTCTCTTTAACCCTCTGGATTGGGTGATTGTCTACCTCTTCTCGGCGGCATGGTGAAAATTTCTTCTCTCTGCTATCGAAAACAAAGAGAACTCTTCTCCCGCTCTGATACCACTTGATGCTAATGCACCACCCCGGACACATCTACTCCCACCAGGACCTTCTTCTTCTCAGGCCTAAAGAGCTACAATGCCCTTCAGATCCCGTATCGGCACCTTTTGTCACCCGCAGGATACTCTATTGATCTCCCGACAGTCTTCTCGGGAAATCGAGTTTCGCGTTATCACGAAATTTGTGAGCACGATTCTCGTGCTACCCAAAATCCCGAAACTCGATGGGTCAGAATGTCAACTCTCTCCATTCCTATCGGGGATTTCCCTATCGGGAAATCAGAACATATGATATCATGTTTCACTGCCTCCTTAAATCTCCAAACCTCAAACTCTGATGCGCACGTGCAATATCCCCTTTCCACATCGCCTCCTCTCTCTCTCTTCTCTATCGAGAATCGTGTGATCGTGATTTCACATGTTGTGATCTCTTTGCACTGGGAAATCCCGAATGCTAAATCCCAATTCTCCGGATTACGAACACATGTCCAGCTCGGGATCCACGGTCCTAATCTCTTCGGGAAATCGCAAATCGCGATTTCGTTTTTCAAAAGTCCCACTACCAAGGAACCTCCGATATCCCGATGACTGAAGTTTCGATGACTCTTGGGCTCCTCCTGCGCCTAAGGCTAAACCCCTCGCAACTTCACCAAGATCTGACGGTCGGCAGGTTTTCGCGAATCTTCCCTGCGAATCCTAGTCGTCGATTCCTCCTCCTTGAGGAATTCTTCTGCTCTAGAACTCCTTCCTGTTCGAACCTTCTCCCGGGTCTATCTCCATAGTATCACAAAGGAACTATCCCTCCTGAGATTGCAAACTCTGAATCCTTTAGAGACTTTGCACACACTTCTCGTGCTTAACCTTCAACAACGCTCAAAGTGTTGAATCTTCCAGACTCTGTACACTTCTGGAAACAATAGTTTCTGCCTTCTTCTGCTCAGATTAGCCACTGAGACTTCAAGTTCAGCCTGCACTTCTCCTTCACGACTCTACCAACCCAAACCAACTTCTGGGCGAATGAGAATAAGGGTTTAACTGTCGAGCCTCATCAACGCACTCTATGCGGATGAATTCAATTGCACTCTATGCAGGAATCTCCCGACTCAAACAGAGAAACAATTGAAACTTATTCTCTCCCCTCTCAGACTTCAGTTAAACCTCTGAAACCTTAAGCACAACATATTCAAAACAAATGCATGACCAGAAAACAAACATTCATGAGTACATAAGCAACATACACAGAGAAACAACACCAACCATGAAATTGAATCAAAGACTCTCTTCTATTAATTCAAAAACATCTGTACATGGGTATTCTTCACAAATTCTATGCTTTCTCTCTCCTCTTGCTCCTGAATGAATGATTCTGAATTATGTTACAATGTACAAGTGAGGGTGTCTATATCCGTTTTCCCTCTCAGACTCTAAAACTGTCTAATCTAGACTTAAACATCTATCTACCTACATTAAATCTAATAAATGCCTCCTATCTAATTCAGACAAGAGAGTAAGGCTCGAGGTATGATACAATACAACAGGCGCTCCTTCATAAATGTTTCCTTGAAGGATATGGCGCTTCATCTTTAATGAAAATTCAAAAATTTATCTATCTTATATGTCATGTGTTTAAAAACACATGCGCTGGCTCCATACTGCTGAGTTGGCGATGCTCCTGCATCACTCATCAAAATAGATTTAGTGGGATCATCCTCATCCATTTAACCATCTCTCCTTCTCCTATATATTGAAAGGTTTCTCATGGAAAAGGTTAAGCAAGATTGAATGAAAATTTGGTGAAAGAATTGTGTGGAGAAATCTGCTTGGATAGAAGCTTGAAGACTCTATTTGGTCTATCAAGTTGTACTGAATCTTCTTCATGAAAACGTAGAGCAAGTGTGTGTGTTGGAACCAAGGGTCATTGAAAGGAAGCTTGCTACATCAAGGCGATCTGGTTGTATCTTCTACTTTCATTTAATAAAATACAACGACATGTCCCTTTCCCATAAAATCACTCTTATTTTATTGCATAACTCCTTGATCATATGCATAGGTTGACATTGAATGTACTTTTCTATCTTCACTTTGGTTGGTTTGTGTTGTCTTGGACTTGATTTCACAAGAGCACCGGAGCGAAGCAAGAACAACAGAGACCTAAGGAAGCGATATAAAGGTATGTCACTCATTCCTCCTTAGTGGTAGATTCAATGACTGCAACTTAGAGAAAGAGTCATGTCCTATCCTGTTTTTTTCTAGATCCAGGTGGATCTAGGGAGATTTGTTAGTGTCTGCACCTACCGATTTATCCGATAACAAAATTGGCAACTCCACTTGGGACTCATCCTCAAAGTGAGATTCATCCTCATAATAAAGGACCCTAACTGTTACCATTTTATATTTTAGTGTCCGCACCTACCTAGCTTTTTTCATTCCCAACCAATCTCTGAGTCTTAAGGAGATCCTCACAGACTCTCTGGATCTAGAAGTTTCCTCAAAATTTCTGTCATTTTTCCAAAATTTGCTTGATTACAAACCTTCTCGCACAACACCTTTCTGTAGCCTGCGAGAATCACTGAAGTTCACACCCTAGTGTTTAGTTCAGTGCGAACTTCTCGCAACCTGCCTGTGTCTAGCCTACGAGAATCCTTAATTCTTGCACTGTACCCCACTGTCAGACTGTGAACCCACTTGTAAAACTTTTGGATTAAGTCTTTTGTGTCTTCAGATGCCCAAATTGATTGGTGTGTCTGGAAAGAACTTCTCTGGCCAGTGATTGGATGTTTCTTGACTTCAAATCTCACGAATGATTAGTTTTCGGGAATCAAAAGCTCTTCTTGATTATTTTTTCTCAATTTTTATCTCTTGACCTTTTCTTAAGAAGGGTATAATCTCCGATTCTAAAATCTGAGTGCTTGTTTGGTTGGGAGCCTTTGATTGGATTAAAAGTTGAGATTAATTGTCCTTTTCAATTGCTTATTACTTGTAAAATTGTTACCCATGTACATTTTAAGAGACTGGTCTTGTCAATTTGTTATTTTTATCTTCATTGAAAGATCGATTTGGGTGTTTATTGTGTATTTCATTTTCATTGGTTGCTTACTTTTTCTTAGTTCCATCCTTGTTGCTTGGTTTCTAATAAAAAATTTAAAAGACTTTTTCTTTTTTTTTAAGCAATCTTTTATTCGAAAAATATTGGCATTCAAGTATTGAAAGAGAACGAATAGGGAATTTGCATTTTTCATGATTGTTTGATATTACATTTCAAAGAAGATCATACATCGTAGTTTGCATTGTTCCAGAAAACTCCTCTTTCCCTCTTGTAAATAGGATTCATCGAACAAAAATTTGTATCATTCATCCCTATTTACGCATTGTTGGGTCAGAGTCTCACACAACATCGGTTTCATTGCCGTCTCCTTTTTGCATAACAACAGTCGTTAATAATATTGCGCAACTTTAAAATTCAACTAGTAACTTTTTCTAGGGCTCTCTTACACCAACATTAGCTAGGCTAGAGATTTGGAATAGGCAATGAGACACACTCTCCAAAGCACAAAACAGATAATAGTATCTTGTGATAAGGAGTGTCAAATTCCATTTGCATCATTTTGTCCTGGGAAGCCCTTCTCACACAAGGGTCAAAACTGAGGTCGCACTGAGATTGACAGAGTTACTCACCCTACTTTGTTGATATCAGTGTAAAGATTGCACATATTACGGGGGTCACTTGAAGGTATACCCACAATGATGAGTGGAATCCTCTCAAGCTGATTTCGGGCTAGATACCCTACCCTTGCGTGTGGATCGGACTATTGACTGCTCCCCCAGGAATAATTGTTGTTGGTGGTAATCTTAGTAGCCTATCTTATTAGGGTCTTACACAAGGTGACTGTGAAGGGGGAAGTCTTCACGGTACCTCGAATCGACGTTGGCCAGACTCACTCGGGATCCTTGGAGGGTATACCCACGATTGTGTGTGGGAGCTTGCACCAGGGTGTAAGTCCATTAAGCAGGTCGTCAACGTAACTTTTCCACCCTAGCCCAACCCCTTCTTGTCTCATCGTCACGACATTGGATTTCATCACCAACTAGTGACTTCGGAATTACAATGTCTTATTTTCTTGGTTGTTCTTCCTAGATTTTATTAGCGCATGCTGTTTTTTTACCCAAGTTGGCCATAGAATTTATTTCGTAAAATTCTAACTCGATCACAATTGAACCTCCACGCCGTTCACGTAGAATGCAAGACCTATCCCCAGAAGATCTGGAAGGTTCTCAAACCTTGCCTACCAACTCACCGGAGGGCTCTCCTCAATAGAGTGAAGTCCAAGACGTTGCCACTCCATAAGTGGAAAGAAATAACTCTTTACAACGGTTCCAAATTACCAATTATCAAGAGGAATTTCAACTTCCTCCTGACTCCGAGAGACGTATTTTTAGAGTGAATTCTTCCAGAGATATAGTTGTTCAGTATTCTGGATTACCTACTGGACCTTTCATAGGACCTGAGGGTCAAGATATTTTTTGGACTACTAGCATTTTTAGACGGGACCTCTTTGGCTCAGGAGCAGGCATTGATATCACTATCACACCTGAGCTTCCTGAAACATCTAATCCAGATGCAATACCTTTTACTACTGCCTATTATTTTCCTGGTGCAGACACTCCGCCAACTAACCACATCTTGACTATCCCTCTACAAACGGTCCATTACACAATGGTCCCAGATACTAATCCCAATTGGGATGCAACCCCCGATTGGAGGGCAACCCCCATTGACCCTGCCCTATGGACAAAACATACCTCCATCCTTGGCCCGGTATTGGAATTATCTTATTCAAAATAATCCTCACTCAACTGGGGGGAAACAGCCTCAAGCTAGCTCCTTCATACCCCCTAGTACAGGCCAACCATATCCAGGCACATCTAATCCTATTTGGGGCTCGAAAGCTCAACCCCAAGCCCCTGTTCAAGGGTACAACTCTATGAATTACTTGCCTCCACACCAACAACCAAATCTACCCAGATCTTCGCATTATATGCAAACTGCTTATGGTCCCACTGGTCTACTGACGTGACTCCCTCCCTAAAGTCACCAGTACCCACATGTCAATAGACAGTTACCCTTCTTAGCCACCCTGGACCTCCCTAATCTATCAAGAATTTTAAATGATCTGATCTGTCACTCTCCTCAATGGCCCGCCATACCAGCCAAACTACCATCCGACATCCCTAAATTCGATGGTAAACCGGGAGAGGAACCGAAATATCATGTAATGGGTTTTCACCTTTGGTGCTCATCCAACTCCTTGATGGATGACTCTATTCGTTTACGCCTTTTTCAGCGAACCCTCACAGGTTCCACCGCGAAGTGGTATATAGAATTACCACAAGGCTTCTTCATCGACTTTAACACCCTCGCTATGGCTTTCCTCACCCTCTACTAGTTACCGATCTGTTATGAAACGAGAACCGAAATTTTGAGTTCTTTCAAACAAACCAAATCCACTCATATCTCTGATCACATTCATGAGTGGTGAAGGAGACAACGTCTCATCAAACTCAAACTTTCTGATTAGTTGCTGGCAGAGTGGTTCACGAAATCATTTTTGAACGACATCGCTCGTGACATTTCCATGGGTGGAGTTTTCATAGAAGAACAGGCAATCAGTCATGCTCAATACCTCGACCTCGTTTACACACAAATGGGTACTCTTTACGACTTACTCTCTAATGCAACTCGTCCTTCTACTTCTGCTATTTCAACTACTCCTACTGCTTCTCATGCAGTTGACGGAGTGATTGGCACTTTCCATGCCCAACCTCATTCCATCCAAACCTCTAGCAACAACCCCAAATCCATTTCTTCTAATGTTCAAAATGCTCCGTCTCCTACCCCTCCCACTGGCAAGAATTCTGAGGTAAACTCTGTTCAATCTACCCCCACCGACAAAAATAAATCCAAAAAAGGAAAGGGTAAGAACAAGGAGGATAAAAATAATTTGCAATCTGAGAAAGCCAAAACACCACCCGTTGACGATAAGGATAAGCGCAAACCCCGATACCCTTGTCTTATCTATGGGTATCACTACACTAAGGATTGTCCACGACGAGCCGAGGTTACTAAGTTTCTTCAAGGGACCTCGAAACCCCCCACTCCGGCCGTGTTGTCACAACCCTTCCCTTCGCAAAAATAGGCCCAATTGGTCATTCATGACCAACCTTCCCCCTCCAATACATCCTATGTCTTAATGTGTATAGGTGATTAAAAGAAGAATGACATCACACTTACCACTCGAACCAAAGATTATTCTTCCTCCAAATAGAAGGTTGATGCAATACCTCCTTCGTTGGTCCAACCATCTCCCACAACTCCACCTACCAACGGTCCTCTTCATCTCGAACGACCGAGCCTAGATACAGTCCTTCGCCCTCCTCCAAAGGGTGTTATTCAAAAATTGGCTTTCAATCCTCATGCACGTGCTGCAAAGAACTACAATATTGTCGAAGATCTGGCCCAAGCATTGTTCGCAATGTCAGCCCTTGAAGTCCTTCAGAGTTGTCCTATACAACGAAAGGCACTGTTGAAAGCTATTGGTGGAATCGACCCTACGGATACAAATTTAATAATTTTTGACTTGGAAGATCACATTCCAAGGTTACCCCCTCAACTCGCATTCCAAATACAAGTTATTGTCTTCTAAAAAAACATTTGTCGAACAGTTATTGATTAGGGTGCCTCGACATGTGTCATGTCTATTACCTGTTGGAAAGCCATCGACTCTCGTCCTTTGACTGAATCCCACAACATGCTCAAATCCTTCAATAGCTTTGGTTTTGAGCGTTACGGTGTCATCCCTTCATTTCCTATTATGTTAGAAGGCAAAACGGTCAATGTTGAAGTGGAGGTATTTGACGCTCCTCTCGATTACAACCTTCTACTCGGTCGTAGCTGGATCGATTCCATGCGCGTAGTTATGTCCACTCTTTTTCGTGTCGTGCATTTCCCACATCAAGGAAAAGTAGTTATCGTAGAACAATTGGTCTTCTTTCACTCTGATGCACGTACCAACAACGTACCTTTCATTGCAACCCCCCCAGATATGAGAACGTCGGTGTCGGTCTTCTTAAAGTTTCCTCTTTGATAGGTACTTTTCCCATTCCACCACCCGATGTTCCACATCTGTTTTTCGCCTCGATCAACATGATCTCCACCTCTGTTCACGGAACCTCTGCGCCTTACGGCCCATGGATAGTACCCAACCCCAGCGATCATCTTCGTTATGGCAATGAAATTCCTTTGAGTCCGGTTGAATCTTCTTATCAAGCCATTCAATTGGCAACCCCTTCTACCCCTTCTCTTGGTGATTTATCTCCGGATCCATTCTGTGTCATTTTTCCTACAGACAAGATACTTATGTCTGCTATGTCCATGGAATATACCCCTTGGGACGATGGACATCATCGTTCCATCCTCTTCCTAGAACAACACACCATCGAGGGTTACCAACAAATCTCCACTTCGTCGACCATTGTCATCATTTCTACCACTCCCGAGTATACACACGATATGTTCTACGAAGGGAACTTAAGTAATATCTCACCCACCATCCCCCTCAACATATCCATAAAACCTGGAGTTGTCGAAAATGTGCATATCGGAGCTTCATGTTCCCATGACGAAGTTTTCACCTACAAGTCTCTTTTCCAAGAATTTTGTGACGTCTTCGCATGGAGCTATGAAGAAATGTTGGGGATTGACCTCGACATTGTGGTACATGAGATTAAGACATACCCGGGCACTAAACCCATTCGTCAATAAATTCATCCAATCCACCCACGTAAAGCAGCCGCTATCAAGATTGAAGTTGAGAAACTTCTCAAAGTTGGATTTATTTACCCTGTGGCTCTAACTGACTAGGTTTCCAATATTGTTTCGATTGACAAGAAACAAGGCACAATATGCATGTGCATTTATTATAGGGACATTAACAAAGCTTTCCCTAAAGACAACTTTCCTACCCCCTTCGTTGACCATATCGTTGACGATTGTGCTAGAAGTGAAATCTTATCTCTGATGGATGGTTTCTCTGGATATAATCAAATCAATATCGTACCCACGGACCAACACAAGACCGCTTTTATTTGTCCTTGGAGCACTTTCGCCTACCAGAAACTTCCATTCGGTTTAAATAATGTCGGTGCACCTTTTCAACGTGCTATGTCTTACGCCTTTCATGATATAAATCACATCGTGCAGCCATATCTCGATGGCTTACCCGCTCATTCCATGCGCCGTGTAGATCATCCAGTACACCTCCGCGCCATTTTCCTTCGATGTCGGTTTTACCACATACACTTGAATCCCCAGAAATGTGTTTTTTGCATAGAATCCGACTGACTTCTCGGATTTATTGTTTCACCTCAAGGGATCAGGGTAGATCCTTTGAAGGTCAAGGTGATTCTCAATCTCCCTCCTCCTTCCTCACTTCGCCAGTTACAAAGTTTGCAAGGGAAGGCAAAATTTCTCTGTCCTTTCATCCCAAACTATGTTGAGATAACTCTTGGATTTACGCGACTGCTCAAGAAAGGTTCTGAGTTCGTATGGGATACCACTGCCAACAAATATTTCGAAGCTTTGAAACTTTCTTTGACATGTACCCCGCTACTCTTCCCACTGGATTACAGTCAAAATTATTTCCTCTACCTCGCAGCCTCAGACTTTACCATCGCTATGGTTCTCTTCCAGGAGGATGATTCTCATGACGAACATGTCATCTATTACTTGAGTCGGAGTCTCACAACTACCAAAACCAAGTATTTACATGTTGAAAAACTGGCCTTGGCAGCCGTCCAAGCTGTTCAAAGCTTCCGGCACTATATCCTTTCTTGCAAGACTATGGTAATTTATAACTGCAACCCTATGCAAAACATTCCTACACGTCAATTTCTAGGGGGCGAATACTCCAAATGGATCGTAATACTCCAAGAGTTTGACTTATAATTTGAACGTGCTAAGTCCAAGAAATTCTTGGTGTTTGCTGAGTTGATATGCGACCTTCCCTGCTCTGAGACGGAAAATGTAGCAGATGATTCATTACCTGATGAATCCATTTTCCTGATTAGTTCCGATGACCTTTGGTACGGAGATATCATCATATATCTCTAGACCCAGACTTTCCAGCCCAATTTGTATAGCACTGACCGCAGTTTAATTTGCTACCAAGCCCGTCAGTATATTATCCTCGGTGATACTCTTTATCGTCGTGGGATTGACTCCGTTTTTCGACACTGCCTCACATTTGATGAAGTCGAGAAATCCCTAAATGAATGCCATTCTGGAACCTATGGTGGTCACATGTCTAGGTATTCTACTGCCCATAATATATTACGAGCGGGGTATTTTTGGCCTTCTTTATTCAACGATTGTATAATTTCCATCCAAAAATTCCACGCTTGCCAAACCTACAACAATAAAATACGATCACACCCTGCTCCTCTACACCCTGTGGTCTCCATTGGTCCTTTTGTGAAATGGGGTATCGATTTCATGACATGTCACCCTCACTCAGTCGGGGGGCATGGATACATTATTGTAGCTGTAGATTATTTTACAAAATGGGCCAAGGCGATGCCAACATTCAACAATACCGGAAGGACTACAACATTATTTATATTCAATCAGATCATTGCTTGGTTTGGTGTTCCTCAATCTATCGTTACTGACCACGATAGCCACTTTAGAAACTTCATGATGTCCGAACTCACTGAAAAGTTGGGTCTTTTCCATAAAAACTCAACACCCTATTACCCACAAGCCAATGGCCAAGTTGAAGCAATAAACAAAATCCTCATTACCATGCTTCCATGAATGATAGGGATTCACAAAATGAGTTGGCACACAATGTTGTTTTCAACATTATGGGCTTACCGGACATCCATTAAGTCTGCTACCGGGTTTACACCATTCCGATTAGTCTATGGTCTAGAAGCCATCTTGTCGATTGAATGTGAGATACCCTCCCTAAAACTAGCCATTGAACTTTTCCCAAACACTTTTGCCGAAGAAGAACGTCTATTGTATATCATGCAATTAGATGAAACCCATCACGACGCCACTCTAGTTATAGAAGCCCAGATGAAACTGGTCAAAGCCCAATACGAAAAACATGTCAAGCCATGCATTTTCTTCGAAGGTGATCTGGTTCTTCTTTACGAACAAGATCGGGATATGCTAGGAGCCAAAAAATTTGAAGCTATGTGGCGAGGTCCTTATATTGTTAGGCAAGTTTTGGAGAAAGGAGATTATGAGTTGGTGGACTACGACAGTATCCCTTTGAGTGAACCCAAAAATGGGTTGTACTTAAAGAAGTACCATGCTTAAGATCACCTGTGCATGAGTGCTTGTATTTTATTGTATCATACTTTTTGTTACTTTAATATGTTTTTTCGTTATTTGGTCTCTTCCCTCGAAATCTTATCTTGTGTTGTTCTTGGTTTCCTGATTTCAGAGTCTTTGCCACCCCACATTGGCTTTGCCAATGGCGCTAGCCGTAGTAATCAGAACCTTGCTTCTACTGCATGGGCAATTTACGCCCCTACAAATGAACTTATCAGTCTACGAGGTGTGTGCCTCGGTCGTGCGACCAATAATATTGCAAAATATAGCGTCCTCATCGAATTGTTGCTTGATGCTATTTCGCTTGATATCCACCACTTGGTTATACAACTCAATTCGTAGCTAGTAGTACTACAGTTAAGTAACGTCTATGCTATCCGAATTCCTACTTTATTACGGGTATATTTACGAATTCACCTCTTGGAACGTTATTTTGATTATATCGAATATCAACACATTCCTAGATGTCTAAATACATTGACTGATGCATTAGCTAACTATGTGTTAGACAAACATTTTAGACATTTATAAACCAATTACACATTACATGTATAACACAACACAAAATAAGCCGGTAGAAGCCGTATATATGTATATAATGATCAAAAGTTTTTACAAAAAGTTTATGTCTAAGGATCAAAATCTCAAAATATGAAGCCCATAGATTCTACAAAATAGCATCATGGATGACGCTCACGATAACACACAACTTCTCCAGCTACCCTACGGAGCAGTCGACTGAGAGACTCGGACACGTCCATAGTATGGCACTAGTAATGTCTCGGGATCTCCCCAATAGCAATATCCGGGACATCCGCGGTCAACCCCTCTAAGTTCTATTCCACTGCCTTGTAGTCTTCGACATCCCATCTCGCCACTAGAGCCACTTCACCTTGCCTTTGAATGGGAGACGTTCCTGGAGGTCTATACGGCCCCACATCTGTGTCATCAAAAAGAAATTTTTGGATTAGTTCTTGGATAAACATAAAAAAATTCATATGAAAAAATTTGCAAAAACATTTAAAAAGAACAAAATGTGTACTTCTTACCTAAGTCACCCCACTGAGCATCCTCAGGCAAGATCAAATCTGGATCCCCTTGGAAATCCAAACCAATATATGTGTAGTCATCGATCATCAACATCTGGGGCCTCAACCAGTCAAAAAATGAATTATTATACTTGATTATAGGCCCTGCTATGTGTCGAGCCATGAGGTTACACCACCTCAACATCCTCGGATCCTATGGGGCCGGTAATCCCCAATCAACCTGTAGTCGCAGTAGTGGGACCCTATCGAGGAAGAATGACACCAAAAGTGACCCCTACCCAAACTGCTTCAAGTCACCCTTTCTGCACTTCGTCAATTGTCTCTTCATACTGTGGAGCACTGCATCCAACCAGTTGAAAACCTGAGGCTCTGTGCACTCTATGGCGTATTGGAAATAGCTCTGGAGAGCCATGTGCGGAGCCGCGCTCCCAGCCATGAGTGCAATAGTAAACAATATGGTCCGTAGGGTCAGATCTTGGACCACCCAAATGGAAACCTTAACCTTTCTTCTCTCTGCCTCGGGAACACAATATTGGTGACAATACTTGCTCATAGGGAGTCTGCCACCTCTACCTCCGGTCAAAGTAGCATGGTATCCATGCCGTGACAACCCTGTTAGAAAATAGATATCTTTGATACCTAGAGTAAACGTATGGAATCCCACGTAAAATAATTGTTGATCCACGTCCCACATGTGGACCAGGTATTCCAATAGCCTGAGTTGGGCTCTCATGCCCAGAATCCTGAAAAATTTCAACAGCCCACAGTCCCGTAGGGTAGCGATTGTACTCAGGTCATTTTCAACAATGGCATCATTCTCCTCATGTTCTCTTTCTCTCCATTCCAACATCGTGATGGTCAAACACCTGCAAAAGAGCCATGAGAGGGGAGTCAACAACTTGTTTTAAACACTTACATAATTTTTATTGAGAAAAACCTCACTTTAAAATCCATTTCTCGACCCCTGTAGGTGGACCTTTTGCACAGTGCGATATTCTCGCAGGTGCCTTGAAGGCCATCTGCGAGAATCTTAGATTTTCGTAGGTCCCGCATGGCCCACCTGCGAGAATTCTTGGGCGCATGTTCCGACCCTAAAATGGACTCAAAACCCAAAAAATTGCCAATAAAAACCTAAAATAAACCATGGAAAAGTTAGAGAATCAAGAGATTACCTCGTTGGCTGAAACCGTTCACTGAATGATAGCTTGTGCCTCCCTCAATCGAGCAAATAAATTTGGGGGAAAATGAGGTATGTTGGACAAGTTTTTGGCAAAGTAACAATGAAATGGTAAAAAGTCTTTTTTACCCATATTTATTCACTTTTTACTATTTTTTATTGATTTTTTGTATTATTTTTATTGTTTTGTCTATAAAACCTAATACCCTAATAGCCTTGTGAGTGTGGTTTTTCACAGATATAGCAACTTCGAAGTCCGAACGAGGGGGTGCGGGTGTTTTTTCTTTTTGTCGCATGTACGACTACATTTTTAGGGTTTTTTAGAAAAACCTCGAGCTCAGTCTTCGTTCGTTCTCGCGCTCGAAAATATATGAGAACATAACCGAGTATACTTTTTCTCGTATTTTTGTACTCATCATGGTAACATGGAAACGACGAACTTAAATGAGTATCCTTTAAGCTCTTTTCACGCTCCATAAAAACAAAAATATTGCCGAGCGATCTTGTTCTTTTCATGCTCGTTAAAGTATTTGAAGAAAACGTTCGACGGGCAATAGTTTATCAATTTTTCGGTCTCGTTGAACTCTTTTACGAAAAATGAACTGGGAGATTTCTCTTTAAGTGTTTTTCAAACACTCAAAACATGAAAAACCCTCGAGTTTTCTATCCACTCCTTCCTAGGTTTCGTTAAATATACTCCGAAGGACTCATCCGAAGGATGAGCTTACATCAACAAGCATATGTTATCCTCCTCAAGATTGTGTAAAAATAAAGAGGTACTCACCAGAAATGGTGCGGGAAATTTTGGGAAAGGGATATGTTTTCGTATTCGTATTAATGGCAGTAAGCATCACTCTTGAACATGACACCCCCTATTCGTCATTTGAATCCGGGTTGAGAAATCCATTTGTCTCTTGTTCGACTTGCTACAAGGTCATATCTTGGGTCGTGTTTGAGTCAGTGCTGCCAAGTCTGTTGGTTGTGGAGCTTGATTATCTTCCTGATTCAGAGGTCCTTGCTTTCAGCCATGTTTATACCCCATGAAGTATTTACACCCCAGAAGTATGTACACTATTCCATGTGGGGGAGTGCAGAGGGGGGGTATGTAATTTCATTGTAAATCTAGACTGTTCATTATAAGTTCGCAGATCTAACGGTAGAGATTATATTAGGGTTTTTTGCCCTAGAAGGCAACCCTCTTTTATGAGGGAAATGTATTGCGGCTATGATTGATGGTGAATATTGTATTCTGAGAGAGGAGACTGTGAGAAAAAGAAGAGGAAGTTACAGCGGGTTTTTCTGTAGGTTGTATCCCTTCATTTCCTGGATAATAATAAAGGAAGGATCTGGCAATTTCTCTGGTTGGCGTAGCCCACACTGGGTGAACCACATAAATCTGTGTCTTTTTCCATCGACTCCAACTCATTATCCATAAATGAGACTTAGAAATCATTTAGTAACTTGGAACCTACATGCATTAATGGCAGGTATCTTCCCTTTCGACAGGGGTTTCACATCATTGATCCCTGATCGAGAGATTTCGTCGAGTGCTCAACTTCAGCTCATTCATTCGCATTCGTTTGGATTGTACTTAGATACCTTGGGATTCATTGACATCAATGGTGATTTCCCTCGCACTCGTTAACGGTTTTCATCAATGACCGGTAATCAAGTGGTTTCTACCATGTTCGACTTCTGCACATGTAATCGCATGGCTAGATTCGTACTTTCAAGTGACGGGATTGAAGACCCTGGGTCTAATATTTTTTATCCAGGCTACGATGGAGTATGTATGATTTGTATCGGCACATAGATCCACTTTGTATGTCACGTGGTTATGTCATTATTCAAGTCCTCTCACATAGATCCACAGTGTATTCCTGGTGGCTATGTAACATTTTGACGACATGGATCCACGGTGTATGATTGGTGGCCATGACCTACGTTTATGATTCCATTCATTTGTGATCTGAGCATGGGAATACCTACCTTAGAACTGGTATTATATTCTGCGGATGCTTGGTTGTTTACAGGTTTCCGATTAGGTGCGCTCCTTGTTTCTGACACACACACACATTTTAAAAAGTATTTCGGTTGTCATAAATTCCAGCCTCATACTTTGGGGAGAATTCTGTTACACATTATTTTGGTCACTTTGGTGATGTCTCTACAAGTGATGTATTTAGGCTCCAACAAGGACTTTTTGCCTGAGAAAAGTGACTATTGTCTTCTTCCAAAAAACACATTTTTAAGATGAGTTTGCAGGCTGCCTATGTTATAGGGTGCGGAATTCCTTCATTCTCGCAGGCAACCCACACTTAGGGTGTGAACTGTTCGCAGTCTTCTCTATAGGTAGGGTGCGGACCTGTTTCAAATCTTGAAAAAGAGAAGAGGTCACGAAGGTTCTAGAAGGGAATCTTCTAGAAAATGAGTTGGCATTTGCATGGTTGGCATCCTAATGACTTCTCAGATTTAGTGGGATCATCCTCATCCATTTAACCATCTCTCCTTCTCCTATATATTTAAAGGTTTCTCATGGAAAAGGTTAAGCAAGATTGAATGAAGAATTGGTGAAATAATTGTGTGGAGAAATATGCTTGGATAGAAGCTTGAAGACTCTATTTGGTCTATCAAGTTGTACTGGATCTTCTTCATGCAAACGTAGAGAAAGTGTGTGTGTGTTGGAACCAAGGGTCACTGAAAGAAATATTGTGACATCAAGGCGATCTGGTTGTATCTTCTACTTTCATTTAATATAATACAACGGCATGTCCCTTTCCCATAAAATCACTCTTATTTTACTACATAACTCCTTGATCATATGCATAGGTTGACATTGAATGTACTTTTCTATCTTCACTTTGGTTGGTTTGTGTTGTCTTGGACCTGATTTCACAAGATCATCAGAGCGAAGCAGGAACAATAGAGACCTAAGGAAGCGATATAAAGGTATGTCACTCATTCCTCCTTAGTAGTAGATTCAATGACTACAACTTAGAGAAAGAGTCATGTCCTGTCCTATTTTTTTCTAGATCCAGGTGGATCTAGGGAGATCTGTCAGTGTCCACACCTACTGATTTATCCGATAACAACAAGTGTAATTGAATCCAGAGCTAATCAATTGGAAAGTGAAGGTAGTTCATGAGCCTTCCATAGCCATAAATACTATTTTTCTCAGGCCTCAAAGGAAGCCTATCAATCAAAGGAAGATTTATCTAAATGGTATGCAGAAAAAATAAAGGAATCACTAAGTGAGATCATGAATCTAATGCTTGAGGTAAAGAAATATTCCCAGCACAAGTCTTCATTATTCACAGTTAGAGACACAAAAAGGAAAACATTCAACATTTCCATAGAAGGAGAAGATAACGTCTCTGAGATCAAAATAAAGTATGATAATATCAGTGCCTCGAATAAGGTTCAATTCCACAAGTAGACTAGTGAACTTCTATATTTAGATTATTTAAATTTCAATTTGAAAAATGAAAAATTAACATCACTAGCTGCCAAGATTGAAGGTCAGCTCAGGTAAGGAAAATTAGCAAGAAAAGCATGGTAGATTAAAATAAAGAAACTTGAAGCTGATGTCCCCAAAGCAATGA
Source organism: Picea engelmannii (assembly GCA_009831015.1). Classification (NCBI taxonomy): domain Eukaryota; kingdom Viridiplantae; phylum Streptophyta; class Pinopsida; order Pinales; family Pinaceae; genus Picea; species Picea engelmannii. The sequence continues at coordinate 72,237 of ML809305.1, read as the reverse complement.
AAGCCTTGCTGGATGAGAAAGACAAAGTGATTCTCATCCTAAAAAAAAAAGTTTAAAATGCCTGATATAGAGAATCCACAAACTGCAGAACTTGTAGCATTGGAACAGGAAAAGGAAGCTTTCAAGAAGCAACCACTAGATTTTCGAGCTAAATTTATGCAGTGGAAAAGAAAAAATTAGAATGGTCAAAAGAAAAGAAAGAAATGGCAACTAGAGTCATATATTTGTCTTTTGTTGTACCCTTTGTTACACCCTCTTATACTGAAAGAAAATCATGCACTGAAGACATTGTCTAGGAAATGTCTCAGGTTATCTTAAAGGATGGGGAAATAAAATAATTTAAAGAGAATATCAAGAAATTGAACAAGAGGCACATAAAAGGGATGAAAGTTTATCACAGCTTAAAAAGGAAAATGCAGTCCTTCATAAAAAGGTGAATAATCTAAACACAAGGATTAAAGGAAAACGTTTGTTACAAGGATCCAAGAACATCATCTGGGACTCCATATCAGTTGAGGTTACAAAACTCATGACATATCTAAATTTTGTTAATGATGAGGACAACATTGCAGTTTTGGCTAAACAAAGATGCAAATTTATTAATGAAACTTTATCAAAAAGACCAGCAAAATGGGCCCAGAACGTTATCAATCTCCTTAATACATTGCCTTCATCAAGTTTGCAGACAATATGGGTCAAAGATAGAACTTCTTCGATAATATGGGCTAGAAGAATCATAACCAAGCACAACCTCTTGAATTCAGTCCAGAATAAAGCAGCCCAATTGGAAAAGAGTGTTCATGATTTTAAGGATTTGTTTGAAGAACTATTTATCAAAGGTCTTCCATCATTTTGGGATGGAAAGGAAAAGTTACATGAACAAGAATCCTACAATGCACTCTTGACACAAGCGAGGATGAATCACTCTATGTTTGAAGACTTAGATGAAGTTTTAAAGGGGGCAACTGTGGGGGCAAGAACGATATAAAGGTATGTCACTCATTCCTCCTTAGTAGTAGATTCAATGACTGCAACTTAGAGAATGAGTCATGTCCTGTCCTATTTTGTTTTTATATCTAGGTGGATCTAGGGAGATCTGTTAGTGTCTGCACCTACCGATTTATCCGATAACAAAATTCTCGAGAATTCCCCAGTGGAGTCGCCAATTTTGTTATCGGATAAATCGGTAGGTGCGGACACTAGAGTGATCCATCCTTGCTTGTGTCAAGAGTGCATTGTAGGCTTCTTGTTCATGTAAATTTCCCTTTCCACCCCAAAATGATGGAAGACCTTTCATAAATAGTTCTTCAAACAAATCCTTAAAATCGTGAACACTCTTTTCCAATTGGGCTGCTTTATTCTGGACTGAATTTGAGAGGTTGTTCTTGGCTATGATTCTTATAGCCCATATTATCGAAAAAGTTCTATCTTTGACCCATATTGTCTGCAAACTTGATGAAGGCAATGTATTAAGGAGATTGATAGCGTTCTGGGCCCATTCTGCTGTTCTTTTTGATAAAGTTTCATTAATAAATTTGCATCTTTGTTTATCCAAAACTGCAATGTTGTCCTCATCATTAAAAAATTTAAATATGTCCTGAGTTTTGTAACCTCGACTGATATGGAGTCCCAGATGATGTGCTTGGATCCTTGTAACAAATGTTTTCCTTTAATCCTCATGTTTATCTTATTCACCTTTTTATGAAGGATTGCATTTTCCTTTTTAAGTTGTGATACAATTTCATCCCTTTTATGTGCCTCTTGTTCAATTTTCTTGATATTCTCTTTAAATTATTTTATTTCCCCATCCTTTAAGCTAACCTGAGACATTGCCTAGACAATGTCTTCAATGCCCGATTTGCTTTCAGTATAAGAGGGTGTAACAAAGGGTACAACAAAAGACAAAGCTATGACTCTAGTTGCCATTTCTTTCTTTTCTTTCGACCATTCTAATTTTTCCTTTTCTAGTGCAGAAATTTAGCCTGAAAATCTAGTGATTGCTTCTTGAAAGCTTCCTTTTCTTGTTCCAATGCTACAAGTTCTGCAGTTTGTGGATTCTCTATATCAGACATTTTCAACTTTTTTTTCAGGAAGAGAATCACTTTGTCTTTCTCATATAGCAAGGCTTTCATTGCTTTGGGGACACCAACTTCAAGTTTCTTTACTTTAATATGCCATGCTTTACTTGCTAATTTTCCCTACCTGAGCTGACCTTCAATCTTGGCAGCTAGTGATGTTAATTTTTCATTTTTCAAATTGAAATTTAAATAATCTGAATATAGAAGGTCACTAGTATGCTTGTGGAATTGAACCTTATTCGAGGCACTGATATTATCATACTTTATTTTGATCTCAGAGACCTTATCTTCTTCTTCTATGGAAATGTTGAATGTTTTCCTTTCTGTGTCTCTAACTTTCAATAATGAAGACTTGTGCTGGGAATATTTCTTTAACTCAAGCATTAGATTCATTATATCACTTAGTGATTCCTTTATTTTTTCTGCATACCATTTAGATAAATCTGCCTTTGACTGATAGGATTCCTTTGAGGCCTGAGAAAAATAGTATTTATGGCTATGGAAGGCTCATGAACTACGTTCACTTTCCAATTGATCAGCTCTAGATTCAATTATACTTGTTGTTATCGGATAAATCGGCAGGTGCAAACACTAACATATCTCTTTAGACCCACCTAGATCTAGAACAAAACATAACAAGACATGATTGTTTCTCTAAGTTGCAGTCATTAAATCTACTACTAAGGAGGAATGAGTGACATAACCTTATATTGCTTCCTTAGGTCTCTATTGTTCATGCTTCACTCCGATGCTCTTGTGAAATAATGTCAAAGACAACACAAACCAACCAAAGTGAAGATAACAAAGTACATTCAATGTCAACCTATGCATATGATCAAGGAGTTATGCAATAAAATAAGAATGATTTTATGGGAAAGGGACATAACATTGTATTATATTAAATGAAAGTAGAAGATACAACCAGATCGCCTTGATGTCACAATATTTCTTTCAGTGACCCTTGGTTCCAACACACACACACTTTCTCTACGTTTGCATGAAGAAGATCCAGTACAACTTGATAGACCAAATAGAGTCTTCAAGCTTCTATCCAAGCATATTTCTCCACACAATTCTTTCACCAATTCTTCATTCAATCTTGCTTATCCTTTTCGATGAGAAACCTTTCAATATATAGGAGAAGGAGAGATGGTTAAATGGATGAGGATGATCCCACTAAATCTGAGAAGTCAATAGGATGCCAACTATGCGAATGCCAACTCATTTTCTAGAAGATTCCCTTCTAGAACCTTCGTGACCTCTTCTCTTTTCCAAGCTTTGAAATAGGTTTGCACCCTACATATAGAGTAGACTGCGAACAGTTCGCACCCTAAGTGTGGTTTTCCTGCGAGAATGAAGGATTTTTTCACCCTATAACATAGGTAGCCAGTGAAATCATCTTAAAAATGTGTTTTTTGGAAGAAGACAAAAGTCATTTTTCTTAGGCAAAAATTCCTTGTGGGAGCTTGAATACATCACTTGTAGAGACATCACTAGAGTGACCAAACTAATGTGTAACAAAATGCCTCCCAAAGTATGAAGCTGGAACTTGTGACAGCCGAAATACTTTGTAAAATGGTTGTGTGTCAGAAAAAAGGAGTGCACCTAATCAGAAACTTGTAAACAACCAAGCATCCGCAGAATATAATACCAGTTCTGAGGTAGGCATTCCCATGCTCAGATCACAAATGAATGGAATCATAAATGTAGTTCATGGCCACCAATCATACACCATGGATCCATGTCGTCAAAATGCTACATAGCCACCAGGAATACACTATGGATCTATTTGAGAAGACTTGACTTAAGACATAGCCACGTGACATACAAAGTGGATCTATGTGTTGATACAAATCATACATACTCCATCGCAGCCCAGATCAAAAAGATTAGACCCAGGGTCTTCAATTCCGTCACCTGAAAGTATGAATCTAGCCATGCGATTACATGTGTTGAAGTCGAACATGGTAGAAACCACTTGATTACCGGTCATTGATGAAAACCGTTAACAAGTGCGATGGAAATCACCATTGATGTCAATGACTCCAAAGGTATCGAAGTACAATCTAAACGAATGCAAATGAATGAGTTGAAGTCGAGCACTCGACAGAATCTCTCGATTAGGGATCAATGATGTGAAAACCCTGTCGAAAGCGAAGAGACCTTCCATTAAGGCATGCAGGTTCCAAGGTACTAAATGATTTCTAAGCCTCATTTCTGAATAATGAGTTGGAGTCGACGAAACAAGACTTGTCACAGGAGAGCCTTGATGTATCCCCCATCAATGACACAAAATAAGTAACAGATTTTGAGGGTGAAACAAAGTATGAATATGGGTTGAAATGGACACAGGGAAGGCCGACACAGTAAGAATGGACAACTGCAGATGGTCGACTCAATAGAGGGATCGTTCGAACTTCTCTTGAACATATGAACGACACAACCAAGGACTTGACAGCACTGACTCAAAGACGACCCAAGATATGACCTTGTAGCAAGTCGAATGAGAGACAAATGGATTTCCCAACCCGGATTTAAATGATGAATAGGGGGTGTCATGTTCAAGAGCGACACTTACTGCCATTAATATGAATATGAAAACACATCTCTTTCCCAAAATTTCCCCCACCATTTCTGGCGAGTACCTCTTTATTTTTACACAAGCTTGAGGAGGATAACATATGCTTTTTGATTTAAGCTCATCCTTCGGATGAGTCCCTCAGAGTATATTTAATGAACCCTAAGAAGGAGTGGTTTGGTCCCATTATGGGTCTTTCGATGTTTGTTTAATGAGTCCAAGGATAGAAAACTCGCGGGTTTTTCATGTTTTGAGAGTCTGAAAAACACTTAAAGAGAACTCTCTCAGTTCCTTTTTCGTAAAAGAGTTCGACGAGACCGAAAAAGTGATAAAATATCGCCCGTCAAACATTTTCTTCAAATACTTTAGTGAGTGTGAAAAGAACAAGATCGCTCGGCAATCTTTTCATTTTTATGGAGCGTGAAAAGAGCTTAAAGGATACTCCTTTACGTTCGTCGTTTTTGTGTTACCATGACGAGTACAAAAAGATGAGAAAAAGTATACTTAGTTACGTTCTCATATATTTTCAAGCACGAGAACGAACAAAGACTGAGCTTGAGGTTTTTCTAAAAAACCCTAAAAAAGTAGTCGTACATGCGACAAAAAGAAAACACAACTGCACCCCCTCGTTCAGACTTCGAAGTTGCTATATCTGTGAAAAACCACACTCACAAGGCTATTAGGGTATTAGGTTTTATAGACAAAGCAATAAAAATAATATAAAAAATCAATAAAAAATAGTAAAAAGTGAATAAATATGGGTAAAAAGGACCTTTTACCATTTCATTGTTACTTTGCCAAAAACTTGTCCAACATACCTCATTTTCCCCCAAATTTCTTTGCTCGATTACAGGAAGCACAAGCGATCATTTGGTGAACGGTTTCAGCCAACGAGGTAATCTCTTGATTCTCTAACTTTTCCATGGTTTATTTTAGGTTTTTATTGGCAATTTTTTGGGTTTTGTGTCCATTTTAGGGTCAGAACATGTGCCCAAGCATTCTCACAGGTGGGAAAGAGGAGTAGGGATCATTTATTTTGAGAGTCATCCTCATCCTCTATTTTGATGAGTCCCACTGGGGACTCATCCTCAAAGTGAGACTCTGACCCAACAATGCGTAAATAGGGATTAATGATACAAATTTTGTTAAATGAATCCTATTTATAGGAGGGAAAGAGGAGTTTTCTGGAACAATGTGAACTACGATGTATGATCTTCTCTGAAATGTAATATCAAACAATCATGAACAATGAAAATTCCCTATTCGTTCTCTTTCAATACTTGAATTCCCATATTTTTCGAATAAAAGGTTGCTTAAAAAAAGAAAATGTCTTTAATTTTTTATTAGAATCCAAACAACAGGAATGGAACTAAGAAAAAGTAAGCAACCAACGAAAAAGAAATACACAACAAACACCTAAATCGATCTTTCAATGAAGATAAAAATAACAAACTGACAAGACTAGTCTCTTCAAATGCACATGGGTAAAAAATTTCCAAGTAATAAGCAATTGAAAAAGACAATTAATCTCAACTTTTAATCCAATCAAAGGCTCCTGACCAAACAAGCACTCGGATTTCAGAATCAGAGATTGTACCCTTGGTTTGCTCCAAGAATAAATGACTCCAATAATTTTTTATCTAATGAACAGGGTCAACCACGTGAAGGTGGAAGCTCCTATGGCCCCTTCTTCCCCTCACATCACTCTCAATTCCCCAATACCCAATCAATAGTCTACTAAAAAATATGCATTAAAAATATTCAAAATTGATAAAAAGTGATTTTAAAGCTATAAATGAGGTTTATCATTAAGAGACATATGTCATAAAAAAATAATTATAAATGAAATTTATCATTCAAAATATGTTACAAACATACTAGCTATATAATGTACATCTATCTGTCTTATAAAATTATTATACATCATCAATTTATTTTAGTCTTCTTTTGTGTTTTCCAATTCTTAAGTAATTCATCCATGTCCATCTCTTCATTTACTGGGTACTCTTTAGTAGTTGATGTTGCTTCATTCCTTTCACGTCGAGGATGCATGTTCTTGTACCCATGGCATGGAGGCTACTGTGAGGGGCCATCACCTACAAAAAAAAAAATATTAAATTTATATGGCCAATTTTTAAATATCATTGAATTAGTTCATTAATATTAAAAAAAAACATCTGTAATGTAATTATTTACCTGCTGGTCGACACCATTGGAATGTATGCCCTGTTATCCTTATCATCTTCAAGTCGTGGAGGCTGTTGTGAGGGGCCATCACCTACAAAAACAAAAAATATTAAATTTATATGGCCAATTTTTAAATATCATTGAAGTAGTTCATTAATATTAAAAAAAACCTCTCCAATGTAATTATTTACATGTTGGTCCACTAGTCGACACCATTGGAATGGTTTTCATGTTCTCCTGGTCATCTTCAGGTCGAGGCGGCTCAACTACATCATTCTCTTCCATAGAAACGACAAAATTTATAAGGACAAAACAATAAATGTATAAGTAATAAAAATTAGAAGTACAAAATTCATAAGTATATGATTAATATACAACCATTTTACCATCGTGGGTCTCAGTCACAGGAAAATATTGGGGTTGCACCCCACTGGGATGGGGATGTTTGGGAGCACCATAATATTCTGGCCGCACTTCACTATCAACGCTTTGTTGTCCAGTGCTAATGATTTCATTGATAGTGTTTCTCCCTTGATTAAAACAAAGCAAGACATTAAAGTTATGGACGATATCAAACATTTACATATTTATAAGTAATGAAAGGTTAATGTAGAATGATTTTTATTTACCTTATCCTACAAACTAGATCTTGGGGTCTGCCCCATGCTTTTCCTATGATCAACCATGAATTTATAGCCGTACCCATAACCAAGTTGGAGGTCTTCTTTCGTGGTTTTAGTTCCGAAGTCGTTGCCTTGCATTGCATAAGAGAATGTTTTTTTAATGTTTTTGGTTGCAATAAACTGAAAGTTGTAAGGCGATACAAATAATATTCTTAAGAGGTTTGGGTACTTATGATTCGTGTCTGTAACCTCAAGTAGCCGCCCTAGATAGCTTGTGTTGGCCATGTTTGGAAATCCTTGCTTCAGTTGCCTTCGAAGTGTCAGGAAACCTATCATCAAAATTTTCAAGTATGTTATATACCACACTTTTATTTAGATCTAAAGAAAATTAAAGGCATTGAAATCAAAATATTGTAATTTACCTTAGGGTACCGGTTATTTTTTCTCTTGATTTTTTCAATATATTTCCTTTTGCATCATCAATGATCATCTTCCACTCCCTCTTTGGAATAGAGGGAGGGCGCTCATACCTAGGGTTTCTTGCCAATATTCATTATAAACATCCCACGTATATTTTAAATATTCGCCTGTTGCAGAGGTGACCACTTTTTTATTGAACGTGTCTACTCCAAAGAGGTCTTCAAGATAATCCATAAGTTCTTTTTTGAGGTTGGAATTCTGGCAATTCCACCTCATGCATAAGTTTTACCCAAAAATCAACAAGGCCTTACTCTCCAGGTGCCTATAAAAATGGTCACTTCCTACACACAAAAAGATATGATCATTAATTTAAAAATAATAATCTAGATGATTTGTGTATGAGATGGACAACATGAAACAGTTAAAATATGAAAAACTACCTGGGAGTCTTATTTGTTTTAATGGAATTCTATTATTGTCGACCAAAAATGTTCACAGAATGGTCCACGTGCTGGTCACACGTCTAGCTCCAGGAAATGTAACCATGTTAACCACATCATCAGCCTCATCTATGTCACCACCTCTAGAGCCTGGCCATTGTGGGGATGTATGGAAGTGCGTGTCATGGCTCTTATTTAAATTAGGTGTGGAAGATGGAGAAGTAAAAAATACTCTAGCAGTTGTATGACAACCTGTGTCAGTACTCTGTGGTGTCTCTGCAACACCACTACTACCAACACTGGGCCGAACAGGCTCCAAAAATCTCTTTATAAAAAAAAAAATGTTTTTTTGTGAGATAATGTAAAAGTTAAAAAACAGAGTTTCATAATTGAACATATGAGTACATTAAAAAAACACACTTTAAATTATGGTTATTACCTTATATGTGTTAAGTTGTGACATAAGGAGATTGATCCTTTCTAGGATGTCAGGAGTTTGATATGGATGGTCTAACAATCTATCAAGTACCTTGTTCTCTTTAATGATCTTTCTTTTTATTAATATCGTCGGATCAAGGGATGAATACAACCCCTCCTCATCGGAAAGTCATGATCAACATGGCATGCTGACTACATATAATTTCAACATGAAAATCAATGTTATTTAAGTTATATAAACAAATGAAATAATTGATCATCACACAAATAAAATTATATAAATAAATAATAAAATTCACATAAAATGACAGTCAAATTTGATAATCAATTACATGTTCTGCAGCTGGCCCTTTTCAAAGATCATCCTACCACATTATAATATAATATAATTAGAACCCCAAAATAGTGAGTAGTCCATCCTCAACCTAGTTCCAATTTTTGAACTTTTTTTCTATATTCAAAGTTCTAAACCCTTGCACACACCCCAAAAAAGGAAATTAATCAATGTCTAGAGGGAGTGCCCAACTTGATGAAGTCAAAATGGGTACCAATTAATGGCATATTTGACTCTTTCCAGCCATGAAATAAGGATAAAGTAAATATTAGATGAGGATCACCCCATGTAAAAGGGGTTATAATAATTTCCTAGCACAGATGCTTGAGGAATGCCTTAGCTAAGGAGAGGATACACGACAACTAAACCACAAGATCATGGTTTAAAGTTCATCTTGGAAGGAACGCTCCACCTTATAAGGCAATATAAAATGATTGTATGGCATGATCAAGGATTATGTAGGGAAAAAAAGAGGATTGCTCCACTATCTCGAGGTTTGAATTCTTATTTTAAGGAAGGAACATGTTAGAAGAGCATGGTTTGAGGAAGCACTTCAAAGGAGAGCAACGTGTGGCAGCAAACAATTTGGCAAACCCTACTTTGAGAATCTTTCCATCTTTATTGAGGAGTGCCCAACTTTTAGGGGGTTTTCTTGGAGTTAATTGTGGATCTTGAAGAAGTTTAATAATATTTTATTTTATTCTCATACATTGCACATATAATCCTCTTTATTTCTATTTTACATATAATTTTTTATGTCTATGATTGTTTTCCTTAATTATTCCAATGACTAGGCAAGTGCCCTTGGTATTTGTCTTAATCCATAGTTAAGGGACATCCTTGAAGAGGTTATTCCTTCTTATTATGTGATCACGATCCCAAAAGGGGAAAATAGGAATTTTCATCTTCATTTGAGCCAACCCCTCTCCTCTTGAATCGTTAGAATCCCTTGTAGGCTTCAATAGCCTCACAATTGTGAAATTAAGAAAGGTGCAAATCCATGTTTATCTCAATAAACATCGAGGGAATGACTATGTTAAATATCTAAGAGTAATCCCATCAACAAAATTTCAATGCACAAAGGATCTTGAATCCAAAGACAATGATATGAACTCCTCATCCCTACGTTTCCTTGGCCTACCCACTGATATGATTTCTCTCTACCACTATTGTCTTCCTTCGCCCATAAGAAAATTGGGTGTGATCCATATTTATAAAAGTTGGATCTCAATGCAAAAAAACCATGTTGGGAAGGAAGGCATGATGACCTTCTTCATATTGATCAAAATGGAATGCTTAAGGGAGTTGAGATTCTTGGTGAAGTAGATCCTTCCTAAATGCATTAACATGATGGAATAATTCCCACTGTGCCTGGCCATTATGCATGCTAACAACCACCCTCCCAAACACAGGTAAGCAAACATCATCAACTTGATTCATTGGATTTATTTACAATGTGAAGGTTTTCCAAATCAATTTGGACAATAATGAAAAGTGAATGATGGTAACAACCACTCACCATTCTCAAGCGTGCTCACATTGTTCCCTCTATCTCGGTATCCTCCGCCCTCTATGACTTTGGTCTCCTTTGGCGCCATGCCCTAGATCTACTTCTCCAACGTTCCCTCGCACAAATCTCAGGGTTTGGGAAGCTACTCACAGTGTGCTCTCCTCGGATCTCCTTGGCTCTCCTCTTCTTCTCTCATCTATCCTCGTCTGATCTCCTTGTGTGGTGTCCTTGCAGTTTTATCTCCTCACGTGCGTGCAGGTTTGAAATGTAATTTTTTTGTTTTTGGTTTGGATTATTATATATAATTAATATATATTATAATTATATATATTTAATAATTAATATCTATATTTAATAATTATTATATTATATATTATATAATAGGGGTTAATGTGTTAATAATCACCTAACCTAGACCTTGAATCTACACCCCTTAACCTTCTAAATCATCGACCCATAACCCATAACCCTTCTAAAGACGCAATGTGATTTATTCCCTTTGCTCTGCATGTTAAAGTGAAGAAATTCAACCAAGCGCGGGTAAATGGTGGGAGTAACTATGACTATCTTAAGGTAGCCAGATGCCTCGTCAACTAATTAGTGACGCGCATGAATGGATCATTAACGAGATTCCCCAATGTGCCTAGCTACTATATTCTAGAGAAACCACATCCAAGGGAATGGGCTTGGTAGGATTAGCGGGGAAAGAAGACCCTCATGTTGAGCTTGACTCTATTCCTAACCCATTCATAGTTTGGGAAAATTAGACCATAACATTTTGTCTTTGGGAGTCAAATTGATGATGGAAACAAGTGGGTGTGTGAGTCAAATTTGAGTCCAGAAACCCTCCCATATCGTTAAGGCATGTGAATAGTCTATCTACGATCATGATGGTATAAAAATGAATGAGC
>ML809305.1:35179-47273 GCA_009831015.1 Picea engelmannii | reverse complement strand
TATATGTCTTGAAGAATTACATTCATTGGAAGCACCAACTTCTTTTGTTTTCCAGCTGCAACTGGAAGGAGGCTCCAACCCCCTAGTTTCTCAGGCTACAACCTGAGGGAACCTCCAACTCCCCAATTCTCTGGCTACAACCATAATAAGGCTAAAACTCTCTAAGTTCTTCGGCTACAACTGGAAGGTGGCTACAACCACCTGTCCTTTCCCCATCCAACCGCCTTGAAGTAGAAGTAGAATGATGGAACCATTGTCACACTATCACTGTGAGATATACCACTGTAAACCTGTACCAATAAACCTGAACCATGCATCAACCATCCATCAACGTATAACTCAACCTATAATCAACCTGTACCATAAACAAGTGCATCAACCATGCACCAACCTGTGCCATAAACAAATGCATCAACCATGCACCAACCTGTGCCATAAACAAATGCATCAACCATGCACCAACCTGTACCATAAACAAGTGAAACCAACCATTTTCCAAGTATGTACCAATAATGTGTGAACTAATCATCAACTATGACTCATCAATATGTACCAACATCATCAACTATACACCTCATGTATGTGCCAACTCATCAACTACTTGTCTCAACCATGTACCCAACTTGTACCTCAACCAAAAGCCCTCATCAATTTCATCATCCAAATATGATTTATAAATCTGTAATAGACCTAGTGTATATGATCACACACCTGGAAACCTTCCTTAACTTTAAAAAACAAGAGACTAGCATTTACATCAAACTTTTCTTTAGTCTCACATGACTAGTTTTGGATTAGTCAACAACCCTGACTTGAAATAATCATAAATTTGTACCTGCAATGAATAAATATATAAAAATGATACACAATGTTATTCAGTGATTTTAATGAAATTCCTCTAGGTGTCACTACTTGGAACCTCTCAAAAAATGATTTATTGCAAAAATGGCACACCTTACTAAATTTTGGCTTATTCTAGAGAGCGACCTTATACAGAGTTCCCCACATGGAATATTTGTTGAAATGATCTAAAACTATTACAAATAATACTACAGACTATACTTTAACCAATAAATTTGGTCTTACTGAATTTGGATCTGTTATGAAGAAGTTATGATGTTTTTACCCGAAACACTTGTTTTTGACTAGTTTCAGGACTAGCCACAAACCCTATTTCCCACGTAGTGTAACTTCAAAAATACAACGACCCACAAGATGAATTTTTTACCACAGATACTTGGATATGTTTCCTGAATGGAATAGAAATTTCACAGTCTGAATCATTCTAGAAAAAACATTATTGTGAAAATGGTGAGATGACCTAAAAAAAACATACCTTAGAAAGCATCATCAAAAGAATTTATCCTTCCTTGAATTCTGGCCTTCTTTTCTTCACTTTCCTCAGAAATTTGGCTTAGATATCCTTTGGTTACCTCAAAAACCTATAGGTATTCAATATTCTCAAGTGTGTCTTAAATGAGAGAGCCTTGCCTCTTATTTATACTCTCTAAGTAGCTTCCTTAAAAACATCTTCTAGGTCACTTTGCCCACTTTCCTTATTTTAGGGTTAACCCACTTCTAATTTCTCCATTAAAATTATTATTTAAATAATTTATTTTGTATTCACTTTGAATTATAGTGTATGCATCACTTCACTTTATTATTTACCTTTAAAAACTCTTAAACCACTTTGACTAATTTGACCTTTTGGGGCTTTTAGATGACATATGAGGGTCCTCCAACTTCGTAAGGCCATAACTCTCAAACCGTGAGGAGTTATGTGACGTTCCACATACCAACAGAAATGGAATGACATGCACTATCCATATAGAATAGTATTACCTAAAAATATATCAAAAATCATACCGTTATCCATCAAACAAACTTGGGTCCATTACCCAAACCTGGGTTCTCCAACTTCTCATGGGCATAACTCTCTAACCGTGAGGAGTTATGTGACGTTCCACATACCACCATAAATGGAATGAAAAACACTATCCATATAGGATAGTTTCACAGACAAATTCATTGGTGTTCATCTCATTATTCCACAAATAAGTATGGGTTCTCTAACCATACTTCTAGGATAACTCAATCCACAAAGCGTCTTCCCGTGAGGAATTTCACCATAAGGGGACCACTTTGGAGTTCATCCCTTTCTACTTATTATCAACCATGACAAGACAATAACGATTCATCTTTACATCAAACAATCTTGGGCACATTACCCAACCTTTGTGCTACGGGGCTTTCTTCAAGGGTCGACATCAATGACAACCAACCTTAATCAATAGATTTGCTCTTGAGCCTTCATAAAGTCAATTATTTTCCTTTTCTAATAGAGTTTCATCATAAATACCATCATTGTCCCCATCCTCATCCAAATGAGCAAACAAATATTGGATCATTTGATTTGTCCCATCATCTTCTTCCATGGGATCATTAACTTGATTTGTCACATCATCTTCTTCTATGAGATCCTCATTTGCTTGATCATGTTCCTCAGCTTGTACAACATCATTTCTACTAGTACAACTTGGTACAATATTCAACAGAAAGATAGAGGGAAAATCTAACTTTATAATTACAAACAATCATGCAAAATTAATGTGTACTATAACAAATATTCAAACAATATATATACATATATATAATTTTATATAAAATCGACAATACAAAAACATATAATGAATATATATCTAATTACCACGAGATGACATCCATTCGATCCCCCATCAATGTGACCATATTTCCTACAATGTTTTGTAGTTGTTGCTCTTAAAATTCTTACGGGACGTGTAAGGCAACATTGTTTGCAAGGGAAATAACATCTACCATCACCCTTTTCACCCACTTTACTTTTTTTCCCACCTCTAATATTCTGCGACATTATTCCACACAAAAATACCCTTTTTGAAGCTCTAAACCATCGTTGTCATAGCAATTAGATTTTCGCAACATATCTAATTTGCAAAATATTTATAGATATTTTTTCATCGCAAGAGTGAAAAAAGTTTACCAAGTCAATTTTGACTTTGTCAAACAGTGTAATGGTCAATGTTGACTTCGTCAAATAGTGTAACATTCATCATTGAATCATCGCTCTTGCGACGATAGCTAAAGGTCATCGCAAGAGAGACAAGAGTCCACTATCTTCATGGTCGTCGCTCTTGCTATGTAGATATGGTTTTGTCACTCTTGCGACGATAGCCAAAGGTGTCGTCGGAAGTGCGATGAACGTGGGATGGATTTGTAAAAACATTTAAAAATACAATTCTTTATCTTCAATTGTGCAACGAAAGGTTAATTTCGTCGCAAGTAGTCGTCACAAATTTTTCAATATGTAGTAGTGCACCCTCCCCAACACCCTTATTTGGGACCTATTCCATTTTCTTCCTCTCTTTGCACTAATCCCAGTGGTACCAATCACCCATAACCCATTTTGTGTGGACCCACCTACCCACTTATTGCATGTTTAATTCCCAAATGGCCCACACTTGCAACCAAGAAATCCTTGCCTTGCAAACTGAAAACAACCAGAACAAGACTAACATCTAGAACATGAATTTTGAAATTGTTTTTGTTAATTCCAGAGTTGAGTCCCTCACTACACGATTTAACTCCCTCTCAGATACCATCAACAAATGGATGAGCCAATCATAGGGCCCTACATCCTCTAACCAACCTTCACACCTCGAAGGAGTTGACTCCTCCCATACCATGGCCCTTCATTCCAACCCCCTTCATCGTGACCTCTGTCTTCCCAAATTTGATGTGAATAAATTTGATAGCTTGGACCCCATAGGTTGGGTTACTCAAATGGAACATTATTTCTCCTTGCATGGAATTTTTGACAATTTGGCCAAAATTTGTATCATTGTCCTCTATTTGGATCATGAATGTTGGAAATGGTGGAATCATTCAAAAATTCATGTCAAGTGTACATTGACTTGACCCAGTTTGTTGCCGACCTCTATGAACACTTTGACACCAACACCCATCATTTGGGCCACCTGACCAAGTTGAGACAATATGGTACAATGGAAGAATATATTGTTGTTTTTTAGTACTTTCCTTTTATAATAGCTAACATACTTGAAAAATTCTTCCGTGAATGATTTATCAGTTCCCTTAAAGATGACATCCGAGCCCATGTCCTAATGGATCTCCCCCATACTTTTCTTTAAGATACTCACCAAGCCAAGGAATCACAATAGGTAGTCTCTTCTAAAAACATAAAACACTCCATTATTCCTCCTTCCTGGCCCACCACTCTTGTCCCTCCTTCCTTTCCTCTTAAGGTCCACAAATTAACCAAAGCATAAATGTTTGAATGCCAATTGAAGGTTCTTTTCTATAACTGTGATGAAAAATATTTTTTGGCACACAATTCTAAGGAGAGAAATATTTTTATGACCATTTCTGAGGACATTGTTGAAGATTATGTCGATGATTCCACTCTTAAATATCTACCCCAAGCAAATGATCATACCCAACAATCTTATCCCCCAGAAGTTGAACTGCTTATGTCATTAAATGCCCTCATTGGTATCTTTTCTCCTCAAACCCTTAAATTAATTGGATATATCAAGCATAGGAAAGTCATCATCCTCATCGACAGTGGTAACACCCACAATTTTATTCATCGCCACATTTCCCAAGAGACCATGTGTTATATTTGTGCCATCAACAATTTTCAAATCATGGTTTCCAATGGTGGTTCCATAAAATGTGGGGGGAATTGTGAAAATGTGCACCTGCAAATTGGTTATTACCACTTAAAATGTCATATGTTTTCTATTGACATGGGTGGTTGCGACATTGTCCTCAATGTTGAATGGTTGCGCACACTCAACCCCATCACCATGGATTGCAAGGATTCAATCATGCACTTCCAACACGATGAACAACAATATCAATTCCAAGGTATCACGATAGGCTCTCATGAGATCATCAATTCCCACCAAATGGAGAAACTACTCAAAAAAGGTCACTCTGGAATTATTTCACAACTCCATATCATTCAAGAAATTGAGACCCCCTCCCTCACTATTCATCCTTACATACTGTCTCCTCTCTCCAAACACCAATTTTCTTTTTACAACCCACAAGGACTTCCCCCTTCCCATGGCACCCATGATCATTCTATTCCTCTTGTACCTAGTATTCTTTCTCCCAATGTTCGTCCTTATCATTACCCTTTTTCCCAAAAGAATGAAATTGAGAAAATTGTTCAAGAATTGCTAGTGGAAGGTGTTATTCATCCTAGTACTAGAACTTCTTCTTCTCATGTTGTCATGGTACTCAAGAAATAAGGCACCTGGTGCATGTGCCCTGATGTTAAAGCCCTAAACAAAATTGCCATCAAAGACAAATTCCTCATTCCTAGCATTGATGACATTTTGGATGAGTTGAGTGGTGCTAAGTTCTTTACCAAAAATTATCTATGATCTGGCTACCACTAGATAAATATGAAAGAGGCCAATATTCCCAAAACTACCTTTCAAAATCAAGAGGGCCATTATGAGTTCTTGGTCATGCCATTCAGCCTGTGTAATGCACCCTCCACCTTTCAAAGTCTCATGAATCATGTCTTCTACCCCTTCTTTCGTTATTTTGTCTTAGTTTTATTTGATGATATCGTCATCTATAGTAAAACTTGGCAATCCCATCTAGGCCATGTGGATAAATCCTTACGCTTACTATCTCAGCACAAACTATTCCTCAAATAGTCTAAATGTGCTTTTGGAGCTCCTGAAGTAGAATACCTGAGCCATATTGTTGGTAAAGATGGTGTCGTTGTATATCCTTAGAAAATCATATCTATGAGGGATTGGCCTCATCCTAAAACTCTTAAAAGTTTGCAAGGTTTCCTGGGTTTGACGAGATATTATCACAATTTTGTTTAGAATTATGGAAAAATTGCAGCTCCCCTCACTACTCTCCTTAGAAATAATTATTTTAGTTGGACTCCAACAACGGAACAATCCTTCCAAGCCTTGAAATAATATATTTGCATGACTCATGTTCTGGCACTACCCAACTTCACCAAGACTTGTTTCATGGAATGTGATGCTTCAGGGAAAGGAATTAGGGAAGTCCTCATGCAAGATGGTAGACCTTTGGATTTAACTAATAAACAACTCTCTAAGAGACATTTGGAAAAATCCACTTATGAAAAGGAAATTTTGCCTATTCTGCATGAAGTGGATCTTTGGCATCCTTGTTTGTTGGGGTAAGGCTTCCAAATTAAAATTGATCATTGTAGCCTCAAGTATTTTTTGGAACAAATAATTTCATCCCCGGGCAATAGAAATGGGTGACCAAGATGTTTGGTTATGATTATGAGATCATTTACAAGAAGGGAAAATGAAATGTGGTCGTTGATGCTCTTTCAAGGAAATATGAAGAATAAGGGTCTCTCTTTTCTCTCTCTTTCATTGTAGCAAATTGGTTGCAAGAAGTTTCTCAAGAATGGTTCCAAGATCCCAAAATTTATCACCTGACCCAACAATTGAAACAAGCTCCTCATGCCTCTCTGGGGTACTCTTGACATAATAAGGAGCTTCATTATAAAGGGTTTCCTGTAATTAAACAAACAGTCTCACCTTAAATCCATTGTGCTCTATGAACTTCATTTTTCACCAATAGGTAGCCATTTAGGATTTCACAAAACATATGAATGGGTCAAATGTTCTTTTTTCTGGGAAGGCATGAAACATGAAGTCTGCACCTTTCTGGCTGAATGTAATACTTGTTAACACAATAAGAGTGAAACCGTAAAAAATCTTGTCACACTCCAACCTCTACCTATTCCACCTACTATATGGATGGATATTTCTATGGACTTAATTTTCAGATTACCCAAATTGGCAAATAAATCAATCATCATGGTTATTGTCGATCGTCTTTCCAAATATGCTCACTTCGGTGCCCTCCAACATCTATTCTCCACACGAACAGTGGCTCAAATTTTCATGGATAATATCTTCAAACTACATGGCATGCCTCACTTTATTATATCCGATCTATTGGAGAAATTTCTATTTCCGGAACGCTAGTTCAGTGGGAGTTAACTAACTAGTTCTATTTTAGACTTTCTAATTTTAGACCATCACTATTATGCATGCATTCCTAAGAAAATATCACTGCATCTCACTGCTTCTTCACTTTTCTTAATTATAGGATGTCATTGCCTATATGAGTGAATATCACTCACTCATTGAACATATCATAATATACATTGATTCTCATTCTTCATATTGTATATCTCTTCCTTTTCTTGATAAGCTTTGTTTGTGTATGATTTAGCTAGGTCTCCTGTGTAGTTTTCCATGAGACACTAACATGGTATAAGATTCGAGTTGCTTGGAGCAACCCAAACAAGCCAGAGAAGAGAGAAAGAGGATTTAATTATTGAGTAACCCTAGTTTCTGCCAGAGTCGTAGCCTATCCCTATCGAAAGGTGTGACAATTGGAATCAACACAGTCTATACATTGTTAGGGTGCAACGGTTAATCAATGCATTCTATCCATTGCTAGGGTGTGATGGTCACACTCAAACTTAGGAAAAAAAAATCAAAATCGATGCAGCCTATCCACAGCCAAGGTGCGACATCGTCGCACTGTATTCTTAACCAGGGTGCGACGTTTAATTTTTCACAATCGATGCACCCTATCCATTGCTAGGGTGCGATAGTTGCACTATATCCTTCTCTTGGGTGTGATGATTCAACATAGTCGCATTGTATCCTTCTCTACGGTGTGACGATTGAGTCGGCCCTCTAGAAAATTGGTTTTCTTTAGTAAATAGCCATATATCGAGATCCACGATCTAGGTCGGGATGAAATTTTTACCATAGATGTATGACATAGGGATGCTCATGTGCACCAAAAATCTCCAGAACCCACATCATATTTTAGGAGATATATTTGTTTTATCATATCTATTGCTTCCATAGCACCATCAATCATATCTCAAAATCCACGATCTGGGTTTTCAGGATATTTTAAGAATCAATAGCAGGGATTGAGATGATGCAACTTATTCAATCAATTCTGGTGATAATACTCACATCGTACAACTATTTTGAATGGAATCCAAAGGCCACATTCCAACTCAAAAGAAAAGGACTATACAATTTGATGATGGTGATAGAAACATAACCTACATCAGCGCTTGAGAAGACCATATGGGTGAACCGTAAGGATGAGGCCACAAAACTACTTCTTGATTTAATCTCCACTCATTTATGGTTTCATGTTGTCACATGTAAGACTCCAAACGATATCTGGACCACCTTGGAAGGACTCTTTGGAAAGCAGGATGAGATGCAAGGTCATATGCTTGAGGTAGAGTTGAATACCTTAGACCCTAAAAGTTTTGATAATATACATGATTTCTTTACTAAATTTAAATATTGATATTGAGATTGGGTGAATGTGGTATTGACAAGTCTACACAAGAGAAACAACTTATTCTAACAATATTGGCCAAGCTAGGACCATAATGCGTTGTATATCTCTCCAATTTCCATTCTGGCAGATGTATTTTGGGAGTAAATTGGAAAATGCCTACGATGGCTCAGTTCATTGAGTCTCTCACACAAGAGCAGAAAAAACTCATACAGATGGGTCTCATGAAAGATACCAAAGAAAATGCACTCACCATGCATGATGGAAAAGGGTCATCCAATCAGAATTTGAAGCATAAACAAAAGGATCTATTACATCTAGAGTCAAAGAAGGAGGGATATTCCAAACCCTTCAAGGATTCTTCAGGTTCCAAAGGTTCTTCAAATTCCAAAGGGAAGAAGAAGAAGGGAAAACAATGCACATATTGCAATAAACCGAATCATGAATAATCCACATGCATGAAGAAGCAAATCGATCTTATGACACATGTACTTTAGAAGAATAACCTTGGAGACTCCATTCTTGAAGGAGCCAAGAGAAGAAGGAAGAAGAA
The DNA here is from genome assembly GCA_009831015.1 of Picea engelmannii. Taxonomy (NCBI): domain Eukaryota; kingdom Viridiplantae; phylum Streptophyta; class Pinopsida; order Pinales; family Pinaceae; genus Picea; species Picea engelmannii. The sequence continues at coordinate 38,305 of ML809305.1, read as the reverse complement.
GACCATGCGCTTAAGAAAGGCAATCATCATTCTCTGGTTTCAATTAATTCCTCATCTGATTCATGGATTATATATTATGGCACATCACATCATATGGCATCTAAAGAGGAAGTTTTTACTTCTTTGAGTTCATGCTCTGGACCTCCTATTCTCATGGGGGATGATACTCCAATAGCAGTTGCAGGAGAGGGAAGAGTCGAACTCCTTATTGGAAGTTTTGAGAATGTTTTACATGTTCCAAAGCTTTCTATAAATCTTCTCTCAGTTTATCGAATCACTCAAACAAGTAAAAGGGTTGAATTTACATGAGATTCAGTTACTGCACTTAACATGTATGACAAATCCATTATTGCAGTTGGTGAGGTAGATCACAAATCACGGTTGTATAATTTCACTAAGTTTACTGACTATGACTCCTCTTTGCTACTTACACATGCTAATGGTAGTAGTAGAGTATGGCATGGGAGATTTGGTCATTTAAACTTTAGGTACATGCAATGACTTTTCAAGACAGGAATGGTCAAAGGCTTTCCAGACATTCACTTTTTTGAAGGGGTTTGCGAAGGATGCATTCTTGGAAAGCATCCTGAAGAGAAGTTTGAAAAGGGGAAGGAAAGGAGAGCCTCCTCTTCCTTGGAGCTTGTTCATAGTGATCTCATGGGTCCATTTCCACATTTTTCCATCAGCAAAGAAAGGTATGTTCTTAAATTTATTGATGATTACTCACACTATACTTGGGTTTATTTTCTCAGAAAAAAGTCTGAAGTTTTTGAGCATCTCAAAGAATTCAAAGATCTAGTAGAGACACAAATTGGGAAGAAAATCAAGATCCTCCATGCAAACAATGGGGGGGAGCATATCAACAAATATTTTTAGAATATTTGTCATGAAGTTGGTATCTAGTTGCAACACACAGTTCCATACACTCCACAACAGAATGGAGTTGTTGAAAGGAAGAACAGGTCTCTCAAGGAGATGACCAGTTGCATGTTGCATGCAAGATCACTTCCTTCCAAGATTTGGTCTGAGGCACTTAATTGTGTTTCTTACATACATAACATAGCATCTCATAGATATGTTGAAGATAGGAAAAATTTTGAGGCTTGGATAGGTGACAAACCATATGTCACACACTTCTCCATCTTTAGATCTAGAGCATGGTTCCATACTCCTTTTGAAAAGAGGAAATCCTTAGATCTGCATAGCACACCTTGCATATTTTTGGGATATCCAGATGATGTGAAGGGGTATAGATTGATTCATCCCTCTACAGACTGGCTCATCATTGAGCGTAGTGTTCAGTTTGAGGAGAGTCCTTTCCATGCACCTCCAGTGAAACATGCATAGACTCTTGTACTTCCATACGTTCCAGACATAAGGGATGATGATTCCACACACTCAGATGCTACATATTCAAACACAGATTCAGAGGATTCTGTACATGAATATGAGTAGGTAGTACATCCAAACGAGAAGCCAATGTCAGAGCTTCAGCAAATGCTCAAGTGGGCACAATCCACACTTCAGGAAGTAGGAAACCTTGCAGGGGATCCATTGGATTCGAGGAGGACTCGATCTCAGCATGTGGATCCTTCTCATGTACTTTCATCTTTTGAACCAACGATTCCCATGCATTGTTATATGGTTCAATATTCTGATCCACATACCTACATTAAGGTTGTTGGCGATCCACTATGGGAAGCATCCATGCAGGAGGAGCATGAATCTCTCCTAGATAATCAAACTTGGGATCTGGTTCCACTTCCACCAGGGAGGAAACTTGTTAGATGCAAATGGGTCTACAAGAACAAGAGAGAAGAAAATGGTCAGGTGAGAAGGTTCAAGGCCAGATTAGTTGCAAAAGGATTTAAGCAAATTCATGGGATAGATTATGATGAGACCTTTTCTCCTGTAGAAAAGATGGACTCCATTCACTTAGCTCTAGCCATTGCAACAACGAAAGGATGGGAAGTTCACCAGATGGATGTGAAGAATATTTTTCTTCATGGTGACCTTTCATAGGATATCTACATGGAGCAGTCATAGGGGTTCATTCAAAACTCATCTTTAGTATGCAGACTGAAGAAGTCTCTCTATGGCCTCAAGCAGGCACCTAGAGCATGTTATGCAAAGATGGATTCTTACTTTCTTTCACATGATTTTGTTAGATGTAAATATGATTCCAATGTTTACATGCAGAGGACTACTAACTCTGTGATTATTTTAGTACTCTATGTTGATGATCTTTTGATCATTGGTAGCTCTGCTTCAACCATTGCTTTGGTCAAATATATTTTTCATTACAGGTTCTCTATGACAGACATGGGTCCACTACACTTCTTTCTTGGTCTTGAGATTAGTCAATATGCTTCTGGCGTCAAAATTTCTCATGATAAGTATGTCAGGGATATTTTGGATAGATTCCACATGACAGACTGTAAGTATGCACCTACACCCTTCTTGTCTAGGATCGGACTTGAGGATGGCGGGGATACACCATTAGTGGAAAAAACTTTGTATCTATAGTTGGTGGGGAGTCTTATGTATCTCACCCACACCCATCCAGATATCTCATATGCAGTAGGAGCAATTTCTAGATACATGCAGGAACCCCATGATCTTCACTAGAAGGCTTCCAAGCACATCCTCAGATATGTTCAGGGCACCATGAGTTATAGGATTCACTATGTAGTTGGTTGTGCATTAGATCTCATAGGCTTCACAGATTCAGATTGGGTTGGTGATAGCACAGATCGTAATTCCACATCCAGGTACACTCTCAGTTTGAGGTCATGCCCAATTTGTTGGTCAAGTATGAAGCAAGCATCCATTGCTTTATCTTTCGTAGAGGTCGAGTACACAGGAGTAGTCAACTGTGTCATTCAAACACTTTGGATTTAACACTTCCTTATCGAGATTGGTATCCAGTGTCACTGTCCGACTATCATATGGTGTGACAATCAGAGTACACTAAGATTTTGCAGAGATCCATTACATTGATAGCGAACCAAACACATTGAGGTCCACATGCATTTCATAAGAGATTTAGTACATGATTGGATCATTGATTTACGATTATGTCCTTCCTCTGAATCGACTTCTGACATATTCACCAAGACCTTCACT
>ML809305.1:12004-35129 GCA_009831015.1 Picea engelmannii | reverse complement strand
TTATTCAGTGTTCATTAGTTTCATTGTACATGAGTACCTAATATGGCCTAGTAGTCAGGACTCATTTTTTACTCCATAGTGATGTTCAGGGGGGTGTTGGAGAAATTTCTATTTTCATGACACTAGTTCAGTGGGAGTTAACTAACTAGTTCTATTTTAGACTTTCTAATTTTAGACCATCACTATTATGCATGCATTCCTAAGAAAATCTCACTGCAACTCACTACTTCTTCGCTTTTCTTAATTATAGGATGTCATTTCCTATATGAGTGAATATCACTCACTCATTGAAGAGATCATAATATACATGGATTCTCATTCTTCATATTGTATCTCTCTTCCTTTTCTTGATAAGCTTTGTTTGTGTATGCTTTAGCTAGGTCTCCTGTGCAGGTTTCCATGAAACATTGACACGATAATGATCCAACTTTCACCAACAACTTTGGGAAATAATTGTTCAAGCTTCAAGCAACCCAATTGCATTTTAACACGACCTCTTATCCCCAGAATGATGGTAAAAATGAAGTTGTTAACAAGTTCTTGGAAACATATTTGAAGTGTTTCGCATCTGTCGGACAAACTCAATGGTCTCAGTGGTTACCACTAGTTGAATGGTGCTACAACATATCTTCCCATGTTGTAATTCGCATGACTCCATTTGAAGTGGTCTATAGTCAAAATCCACATTCTTTCCTCTCCTACCCGCCAAGTGTATCCAAGGTTCAAGACGTTGGCAACACACTTATAGTTAGAGCTGTCGTTCTTCATACACTCAAAGAAAATTTATTCATGGCTTAGAATCACATGAAGCAACATGAATATTAGGGTCGTTCAAAACGTCAATTTGTTGAAGGGGACTGGGTGTTTCTTCATCTACAACCTTATAAGAAAACTTCACTCAAATTCGAGCACTATTAGAAACTTTCCCCAAAGTTTTATGGCCCTTATACAATTCTCAAGCGTGTGGGGCCTGTGGCCTACAAGTTAGCTCTCCCCAATCACTCTAAGCTCCATCCTATTTTTCATGTTTCATGCATAAAGAAAGTGATCGGAACCAAGTACCATACTCAAACTAGTCTCCCTAAATTGGATGAAGAAGTATCTATTTGGTTACATCCCTAAGTAGTCTTCGACTAACATGAGTGTCATCTCCATCAATGCACCAACAAGGAAGTTTTAGTTCAACAGAAGGATACACCATCGGAAGATGCCACATGGGAGTTGGATACCATTCTGCAACATTTTCTCCATCTCACGCTTTGAGGACAAGGTTGTTTTTCAGGGGGTGGTGGTGGGGGGGTCATGTTAGGGACCTAACCTCCCTAACCCTTCAAGTAGGTAGAATAATATTTTTTCTATGTAATAAAGGTTGACATTAGTAAATAAGGCCTATGTAATAATGCGAACATGTCTAATATAATAATACTTAATAGAATCTTCCACTTCTAGAAAGATCTTCCTCTAGAATATAAAAATGGTATAACTAGGAGTAGAAAGCATGGGAAAGGTTTTTCTTGAGAATCATTTTTTAATTCATCTCTGCTCTACTGGAGGTGCCCCCCTTGAAGAGTTAATTGAACTTGGCTTTCTATAAATAAAGATATCATTTCTAGTGTTCTAGTTCTCTATATTTTTCTTTTCTGTTGATATGTGTCATTAAAAATTATGTTTATTCTCTGCATAATACATCTTGTACCTTACAGAGATCTATGAGTGGTCACACATTTCAGTTTTTTAGTGGAGTAGTGAGTTGGATGAGAAAGTGAAAGATATGGTTGATTTTTCCACTGTAGAGCCATAGTATATGGTAGCTACTCATGCCTGTAAGGAGGCCATTTGGATTATGAAACTTTGTTTAGAAGTAGGGCTAAGTCAGAGAGCTATTACAATTCAGTGTGATAGTAACAATACCATTTTCTTGGCCAAGAACCCAACCTTTCATATAAAGACAAAACATACAGATATCCAATACCATTTTGTTAGGGACATGGAAGAGGATGGAAAGGTGATACTAGAGAAAGTCACACACCTTGCATAATGGTGTAGATGCATTGGCGAAACCCGTGATAACAGGTAAATTCAAGTGGTGATGTGATTATATGGACCTTATGGGCCCTAGAAATTATCTCATAGTATGATGCATTCTCCCTTGAACCCTTGCAAGGTATATCACAAGTGAGAGAATGTTCACACAAGTATGTCATACACCTATCAATTCTATAGTGGAGTAGACAATATTGCAATGATGTAATGGAGCAAAGAATATTGCAATGTTGTAGTAGAGGAGAGAATAATGCAGTGTTGTAATGGAGAAAAGCAATGGCAGAGAACAGTGGCATTGAATAACATGTTGGTGGTTTCCAACAAGTAGAAATGGAGAAACCATAAATGTTTTATGGTTTTACTATGCATATTTATTGAGTGCTAGAGATGGATGAAAACATAGAGTGTGAGTCTTATCTTACCATTACGTTGCTAAAATTTCTTCAAAATTATGCTATTGTTGAACACTCTTGTTGAGAGCACATAGACTCTATATTGTAACAATTTTTGTTGTTAAATAATACATAGTGTGTGTTAGAGTGTGGGTTTTTTTCCCCGTAATGGTTTCCCCCTAGAAATCTTGTTGTCTATGCTTTGTTGTTTATTTCTTTGTTGCAATTGTTATGTTTTTAATTGTTGCACCTTCTTCTCTCATAGATTAGTGTAGAAAGAGTATTTTGCAACTCTAATTCATTTCAAAGCTCATATGTATAGTTGTAACTTATCAATTTATTCAATTATTTTAAATTATCTTATATAAAAAAACCTAGACTAAAGTCCAGAAGTTTCTAAGATTCTACATAAATCTCATTTTAAAAAAAAATTGTTACATTGTCGTTGGAGTGACTATATCTGATGTGCATATCATAGTGGACCATTTGTGAGTGATTAAGATCTACATGAATGATTCATTGGAAGGAGGGAAGCATTTATTCCTTTATGAGAATATGTATGCATCATAGAGAGTACTAAAAACACCAATCTATTGTATGTGTCATACTGATTCATGTGAAAAATAAGCTTGATGGGCAGTCTAAAATAAATTCCCTCTTCTCACCAAACCATGGAAAATACTCTGAGATAAATTCCCTGCAGTCTCTTTTGAATTTCACTCAGGGACTCAGGGACAATTGTTGAACCTCTTAAAGATATTTTAGCTAGTCACCATAAATTAAATGCATATGATTGTAGTGAATAAGATATTAGCAACTCTGTTTTTTTTGTAACTTGTGGAGATGTATTCATCTTCATATGTAGAAAATAAGTAGATAGTATTAGTGGAGAAAAAGAAGAATATAATGTGCAACAACACTGGATGTAATAAAACTTTCTTTGTAATATAAATATAGTTTTTTTCTTACATATACAACAATCTGAAATACTTTGTTTTACCATGTGTTTCTTCCACACTCTATTTATTTTCCAACAATTCGTTGTATTTCTCTTCCATAGCACATGCTACGCGAGATTGATGAGGCCCGAAATATTTCTTGTGTATCACAATGCAAATCCATGTTAGTAATCTAAATCTTGCATCCTGGAGAATCCAGATTGGTTTATGTCCTTACTATTTTGTGTACAGAGATGGTCGAGTTGTTTTTATGGTAGAGAAATTTGCTATGTGTAGGTTGTGTGAGATTTGCATTGATGGTATTTTAGAGGCTTCATCATAAGACATGATCTACCTACTAATTGACTTGTGTGAATCTACCATGTAGATGGAATAATTGAATATTTTTGTGTGTTGCAAAGAAAGGTTACGTGAAGTTCTAGCAAGTTGCTGAAGTCAAGTGAGCCCAATTGAGGTGCTTGTGTAGCAAAATTATGTGTCTCAATAAAGAACACAAATGTGCCCGTGTGTGTGCGAGAGCTATAAAACAAATTGTGAGATTGCAGATTCTATGATTGTTATAGAGATTATCCCAAGGTACTACAACATTATGATGGTGTAATCAAACCTATTGATGCATCAATATGTTGATAGTGTTTAGCTAAAGTGAAATGGTTCAGCCAAAGTGATTTATGGGTGTTTCCTGGAATGTTAAAAGTACCCTAGACCATGTCTATGAGGAATGAAATAGACGTGTCTCTAGTTGGTGGCAAGACTATCTTTTTAGAGTGAGGGTGGATCTGAAGATTTGATGGCCAAGGAAGAACAATCTGCTATATGTGGTCATTGTCAATAGTGGAAAAGAGTGTTAGTTTTTTCACTTGAATACATTGTGAAGAACATGTGATTCAATCGTTGTACTTCAGTGAATATCTACTATGTGTTACATTGTTTGGGCCATAGTTGTGCATGCTTGTTGTTGATGATACAGTTTTGGTAAGATTGTGTAAAAGCTTTGTTGTTTATTCGTTGGAAGAGAGACTTATAGTGCGCTCCATAGAAAAAATCATTAGACTATAATCATTGATTATTCTGACAAAGTATCTGCTAATATGGTGGGTTTATAGGATGGAGATTGAGCCATGAAGATTTTTTGGTTAGAAATACATTGAAATTCCTAGAGACTGACCTGTGGAAGAATGATCTACAAAGAATTGTGATTTCTAGCATTAAGATTGGGAGTTGGATCATTAATCTTGTAATTGATTAGATAAAGAGCAGCATAATAAGTGCATGTGTGAGGCATGGTGATGCTTCGTTGTGCAGAAGTTCCATACAAGGGTGCGCAAGTTATTTTCTTGCTAGATCTCTCGATTGATATCCCTTGACAAGGTTGATTCCATGTGATATGGATGACCTAGTGGCTAGTTGTTTCTTGAATAGTGATCTACAAACAAGTTTGGTCTGCCTAATGCATGTAAAGACCAAACCGTGGGGCTTTGTGTAGCCTGTGAATTACATGGATCTATGAGCGGTGCCAACCTACTTTTGAAAACTAGGAATTTATTGTAGAGTTAGTGTGTGTGTTACACCAGACTCTTTGCAGGTGTGAATAGGCTTATTGTTTGTAGTAAATCCATTGCTGAGGGGATGAAAATAACGTGAAAGCTCATAGTTTTTGTCATAGGGTATTGGAGATCTATTATTGGAAGTGAATGAGTGTTGATACATCGATCTGCTAGAATTTTCTGTTGGAGTATGGTAATTACTCCCGCTAGTTCTAAAATAATTTGGTTTATCGAGTATGCATAGATTAGTTAGTTGGGTGTTTAGTTGGTTTGGTATTATTCTATTTATGTAAATTTGTTAGTCAATTGTTAGTTTTTTATCATATCAAACCTCTAGGGTTTTTAGTCAAATATCTATTATAGAACATATATTTAATAATGAGAAGGATGAACCATGCCCCATGATTTTTCTAGTGTTTTCCTTCATACATGTATTTACCTATCAAATTGACATGGTATCAGAGTAGGTTCGTAAGCCTCTTCACAAAGTGGAGATAAGATAGATCGTTGATGTTGGGTTCTTTTGGTCACTTGGGTGAGAAAAGAGAGGTCCCTTAATTATCTAGTTAGGACAACAAGACAACACATAAGTGATTAGTTGATTAGTGATTCAACTAAAAAGTAAATAACAAAACAAATAACAAAGAAATGGAAGTAAACTAAGCATATACAAATCCAAAGAGATGTATGAAAATTACACAAGAAATAAATACACAAATGGAAAGTGATCCTTGAATTGAGAACACCAAAGGAGAAAAGTGGGACTTATGAATCCCCTATTCCTCCATGGGAGAGCTCTTGAGTCCCTCAAAATAGAGATTTACTCTCCTATCTAAGATTAAAAATGGTGAAGAACTTCTTGGTCAAGCTTATCAAGAGGAGAAAATCTTACCACTTTCTATGGCTTCTCAAGTAACTCTCAAGAGAATAGATGGCATCTCTAAGAGCATATGGGCAACATAACAATACAATGAATTCCTTCCCTTTTCAGCATACAATGACCATGTATTTATAGGACCATATCAAGATGTTACATAACATGTTCCAAGTGTGAATGAGATACCTTTGGAGGTACTTCCCATCCTTTCAGTAGCCCCAAGGTGAGATTTCAAGCTGATCTTGAGGTCTTGTCATGTTACATCTCATCCTGGAAGTGGTTGAGGTCAGACCATTCCATAAATGTGTCGTTACCAAATCAACACAGTTTTCTTAAAGGAGATTTGTTCAAGACATGCAAAGTGCACATCCAGCGCTTTGTTGATCCACACATATGTGCACACATTGGCTTTGGTGGAAGTGCGCAGAAATTCATGGGCCTTTTATATAGTTTCGATATCTTGTTGAATAGGTTCTGTAAATGTTGGAAGTATGTTAATTGTTGTGATGTGATTATATTTTCTTCAACCATTGTCTATATTGTTGTGAGAAATTTTTCAATGATAACAGATGCCCCCTGATGTGTGAGGTTAGGAGCATACGTATATCTAAAATACATCATTGTTTCTATTGTTAATAGGAGAGGTGTATCTTCTATATGAGAGGAGTTGTAGGAGTGATCCGTTAGAGGAAAAGGGGATTCTCATTGGAACCAAGTATTATCAAAAAAACTGAAATATAAATCTAGGTACAAACGAGGCGGGCCTGCCCCATGTTTGTGTCATGAAACCATAAAGAAATGACAGTAACTGAAACTATTGACAAAGTAGATATCTGCAACGCCCTCCGGGGCATAAAAAATGGAAGATGATGGTTCTGATGATTGAATAGGCTCTGAATCAAGGTATGAACAACTCGGAGGCATTGATGGCCTATCAAATTCATAGGTCTTCGACTGTTCCTAGAAACTACAATGGTCACATAGTAGGACCACCGTAGCATGAAACTTTGTTGGAGTCTAATGTTATGGGGGTCAACAACATCCTGAAGCAATGAGGATTCTTTCTGTGTCATCCGAAAATACTCATTAATAGGGGAATGAGATCCAATATATTTCCACCATCCTGGAAACTTGTGTTGACATCGACAAGTAGGGAGGTGCGACTGTGAGAAGAAAAGGGCTTCTTGACATTGATTTGACCAAAATGGTGTTAGGAACTATATGGAGGAAAAGAAAAATGAATTGGTAACATGGACAAAGTTTGAGATATATAGGACTCAAGAACTGCCCTTGGTTGGGGAATGATAAATGATGACAACAACCGTAAACATGATATAGTGTTAGGGGGATGACCAAATATGGGGTAAACTATGTTGAGTGGGTGATAATGCAAAGGAATGGAGCATAGTTCAAAATACAGATGTTTGAGACAAGGATGTCGGTGATAGTCAGAATTTTTTCCATGATAGGGATAGTTGTGCAAAGATGGTGATGAAAGTGAAATGCCCCAACCAAGGGAAACATGGGTTGTTGTGTGCCAAGGAAAAAACGCCATCAGTTGCAACGAAAAAAAATCTACTATACTTGATGGAATTTAAAATGTGCTTTATACAATTACCAAATGAATAAAGAATGATTGGGTTGAAAGTACACGTACAGAAACATGTGCCCTAGTGAAATATGGCTTGGCCTCTTGGGGCACACGTAGTGAGGTGAAACTAATGAAGGGGGGGAATGGATGGATTTTTGTACCAGGTAGATGGCTGGAGGATGAAATTGCGGATGGGAAATTGATATTGGGTGAGATGGAGGGTTAATGATAATGCGGAGGTGCATTTAATGTAACCAACAAAATATGAAGTGGGATTCCATAATGGGGATTTTAGCAAGATGATGAGAAAGAAGTATGTGGTTCTTGCTCTGGGGTGTAAGACTACCAAGGATCCCAATCCTAAGGGATAAAACAACATTAGTGTCTATTTTCCAAGGTGTAAATATATGTGGGACAACTCATGGAGGTGATAATGCTATTGAGTGACAATACATGAATGCAACAGAGGTGGGGGTACTGTAGAGACAAATGTGGGGTCCTAAGGGTAAACATCAAGGGGAATGACAAGATATTCAACTATTTGCATAGGACTTGAGTGCATGCTAGTTCTGAACATATACCTAAAGGGGTTGTAGGGTGACCGATACTGAATGATTTGTAGAGTATTGTAACAAGTACCTGCACATACAAAAATCAAATACCTGACGTGAAAAATATCTGAAGATAAAAACATGTGATAGATATTTGATATTGAATGAGAAGAAACATGCATACTTGTGCCCAGGGCGCTAGAGAAAGAGCCCCAAGGAATGATATGGTTAAGGGAAAAAAAAAATTAAGTATAAACCGTTGAATGGGTCCTTGAGGGTGGGTTCTTCTTGGTGAGCCAGGATATAGGCACCCTTAGTTAGACAATGGTGAATAATGAATGGTCCTTGCCTAAGGGATTCGAATTTAACATGGCCCAAAGTATCGTGTGTGATATCATAGGCTAACACGAGGTCACCTTCGCTAAAGGAGCGAAGGTTAACCTGTCGATCGAAGATGGATTTGGACAATTTCTTTGTTGCTTCGTTGTTTTGTTGAGAGGACCATTGATCCTCATCGATAGATTCGAGGGTGTGTATAATTGACATTTGTCACATCATTTGATAACGTGAATTTAGTCAGAGAATATGGTGGGCCAGAAGTAACTATCTCGGACAATTTTCTAGGCAGTGGACATGCTAGATAGGTGACCTCCACACGCACCATGGTGGCAGTCATTAAGGACTTTCTCGACCTTGTTGATGGTGAGGTAAAATTGGATTATAGTTTCAATCCCTCTATGATAGACGACATATTTTATGAGGAGGTAGTGGGGAGTCTGATGACATATGCGTCAACAATCATCTTGAGAAACATGGGGATTGAATTTTTGTGTGTAGAGGTACACAAAAATGTCCTTGTACCAGGGGTCCTAAGATAAGATAAGGAATAAATGTTCATCCAGAAAATTCTCATTGACTGGTGTGTATTTTGAGTTTGTGTGGAGATCTTCGTCATGTTCCCTTATTCAAAGGGAACATGACCAGGGGGAAGAAATTCTTTGGTTTCAATTGCACAAACCTAAGTGTCTAGGCGTGGTTGAAATTCTCTGTGAGCCAAAAAGAAGGATCGGTGCTGCAAGGAACCCCATGGGTAATCTAGTGTTTTCATGGCCTCTAAAATATCTTCATATGATTGAAAAATGAATGAACACAATGGGTCTTCAATGGTATGAGTAGATGGTAGAGACAGAATTGTTTCCCTAGGGAGATTTGTACTGGTAATAGGGTTTCCATCTATGGAAGGGGTATGATACGAGGATGGGTGATCATTAGTTCTTGTTGAGGTTAGTGGACTTGCAGGAGGAGGTTGAGGGGTTTTACTAAACGACATGAACCAAATATCCATAGACATATGTGGGGTATGGAGGATGGGTGAACGAAGAATATCATAAATGGGACTTATTGGTGAATTAGGTGGATTCAGTGGGAATTCTTCGAATAGTTGAGGTATGGGAATGACCAATGGGGTCAAAAGTAAAGGGCATGGCCTTGATATGGGTATGGTACAACCTCCTTATGGAGGTACTACCAAGGTCAGGTTATTATGAGTGTGAATCAGAGTGGGAACATGTAGCAAGGTAGGCATATGTCGAGCCCTATAAGAGATAATGAGAAGGCACATATATGTGAAGTGGTATGGTTGATTACATAATTCTCAAGGGAATCCCATTCATTCGTTTACTGACATGGAAACATAATGAATGTCAGTGCTACTCATGGTGGTAAGGGGTGCTTATGATGACACGAGCAAGGTTGTTTGGCGCACTGCGGCCAGGGTCTCTCTAAATTGAGGGAGAGTTGTGTAGTTATGGGTGTAATGGCCATACTGTGAGCAGATGGCACATGCGTGTTTGGTGCGGAGACCTTTCTATTTGGATGAGGAAGTTTATGTAGGCATGGGTGTTGCTACAGAGGTAGGAAACAATAGTGTTGTTTTGGGAAGTGAAATGAGATTTCATAACTCTGGAAAAGTGGAGCAGAGATTGGTTAGGTGTCCAACTATTGCACAAAGTGTGCATGGTGGTTGGGATTGATGGGGGGAAGGGATGATGGGATATTTATTCTTCCTGGTTCCCTTGTTGTTGGTTGGTTTTCCCTCTTTGTTGGTATCATTTCCACCAATCGTGTGATTGGTTGGAAGCGTTGGCATTTGAACCAGTGATTGCATAAGCAACACCTCTAGTTGAGGCGGGATATATGGGATTGGTACCATATAGGGTGGTTCTAAATACCAAAATGGGATGGAAATCACCATGTTGGGAAAGGTGAGGGTCATGTGCCACATAGTATGCCGATATTCTAGGTGGTGGGTAGAAAAACGATATTTGAGTGAGAGCATGTGGGACCGTTTCCCAAACAAGTATCTGGTTTGTTATTGGCAATTTTTCTAAAATGGGGGAATCTTCCGGAGAAGATGGTGAAGGAATTTCCTCAAGGGTTACTTTTAGTTTTTAAGCATCCATAGGGTTTGGGGTGAGGGTTCCTCAAGAGTAGGTTCATCAAAAATTTCCACACCATCTGAGGTAACGATGCAGACGTGAGTTGCACTTGTGGTAAGGAGGTGAGGGGGAGTTCCCTGGTATGATCCCATCAATGATGGGTCCTGAAATATTCTAGGTCCGACTTCCATAATTGGAGAAAGGTCATAAATAGCTCGGATGAGGGGAGGATGTTATCTATGTGCCCTAAATAATTAGGCTCATAGTGGGTCAACTGGTCAATGGTGATGATCTTCCCATTGTGGGGGAAGAGCATGGTCTGAAATACAAAAGAGGCTACAACTTGCATAACGTACATGTATTTGCATCCAAAGAGGAAATTGTAATCCAATTGGACATCAATGAACTCAATTTCGATAAGGATTTTTGTTCTCCATAGTTCCATTGGGACGTTTTGGTAGAGGCCTTCTGGTTGGGATGGGCGACCATTGTATGTTATGAGGGTAATGACAGAGGGAACTAAATCAGGTGATCTAAGTCATTTCCATACAGTTTTGGACATGATGTAGGTAGATGCTCCTTCATCGATTATACATCAATGGACTGTGATGTTTCAAATTTTGACGGGAATTTTGAAAGTGATGAGCAAGGGAAGGCATGGTTAAACTTTGTCTGAGTCAAAAGTGATTAGATGGGTGTCTGTTGGTTCAACTACCCTCAATTGTGAAATAAAGGTCTTTCGTTGTGAAGGGAAAGTCTAGAGAACCTCTAATACTGACATGGTAGTTGGTGATTGATCCAATTCATTGATAAGGTTGTATATGTGTGCGACCCTTGCATGGGGGCTATGCACATTCATGCGCACATGTGCACAAGGGATACAGGTAGTGGCTTTAGTATTAGGGTGAGGTATTGTCAAAGGTTGTCCCACTGGAAATTAGGGGGACTCTAATGTGGTTGGGGAAGGGTCTGAAGGCATACCGTATTCAAAGTTGTGAGTTTGTAAGATAATTTATTTCTCAATGGTGAGGAGTATACTGCAGTCTATTGGATTCTTAGGTTGAGGTTCTCTTGGGTGAGGTTAATGTCCCATCTGTTTTGGGTGAGGGGAAACTTATGTTTGTTTGTTAATGAATCCTTGGTGAGGAATTAGATTTTGTAGGACTGCAAGTGTTGGGGGAGGCATGTAGTTTGTAGGTACCTGCGGTGGTGCCTAAGGGGTGGGGGGTCGTTGGGGATTCATGGCTTCTTTCATCCATTTTTTAATCGATGATTTGGGGGAAATGATGGGTGTAATGTCCATATTCACCACATAGTGCACAAGGGAAACTGGTTTAGATATTGTTGCTTCTCCCTTGTCGTGGTTGGCCATTATTATTTCCCCCTTGGGGGTTTGGGTTAGCCTAATTCTGGTTTCCCCCAAGTGAGGGATTTTGTTGTTGGGGGTTTCCCCTCTTGCCTTGGTTGTTTTTTTTTTTGTTCTTCCCATTTTTCCAGTTATTGTTAGGTTGATTGGGGGGATTGATGGTATTCAACTGTTAAAAGGCATCAACTTGTTGAATGGGAGAGGATGGAATAAAATTCACCCCTGGTTGTTGTTGTCCATGTGGTGGGGAAACAATTCGAGGGGGACCAGGAAAAGGATAGTACAGATTACCTTGAGGAAAGGGTCTGTATTTATTGTACAAGGTGGATGTGCTACTCCCACTATTGGGGTTGTATAAAGGGGTAGGTGGTGGACCTAGGAGTGGTGTTGGCATCATGGTAGGTAATGGTGCAAGTACGTGTCCACCCATAGTGGGGATAGGAGGTACCATAAAGGATGGTTGATGTGATGGGGGAGGATAGTATAGGTTTCCACCATATGGTTGGTGGTACAAGTTGGCCCCAGAAGTGGATATTGATTGAGAATATGGGTGAACATGGTCCATGGACCCAATCAACCCAGTAGCGGCATGGGATGCTTCAGGCTTGTCTTGGCCAAAGGGGAGAGGAGGGGAGCATCAGGAAAAATGAAGTATAGGTACCATGATTGTGAACAAATGAGGTCAAATTGTTGATCCTTTGAGATGGACTCTTTTTCAGTTTGAGGGAGCATGGTGGCCACATCCTTGGCTATGACCAAGACTAGTGATTTAAGCAAGCAGTCTAGTCATTGATGGGGGGTGGTGTCGACCTTGCAAATAATTTTTCGTCACTTCCATTCATGAATGTGATCAACTATGTGTATTGTTGTGGTTTGTTTAAACTCTGAAAGGATTTCTAAACCAATTGTTGGCCCTTGAATAGGTTTTGTGGAAATGCTAGTCATGTTTGAGCAATTTTGGGACTTTGACAGGCTGGTCGAAGACGGAGCAATAGGCAAAGTGAATATCGCGAGATATCACCCCCCTTTTGTGAGCTTTTTGGGTTTAGGTTTTATGTAACGGATATGGGATGTTGGCCCATAGGTTTACCCATGTTTAGGCCCCATTTGCAACATATAAATATATATCTAGGCAATGTAAGAAAGTAGTATTAGTGGATGTTTATGGCTTAGTGCAAAGCTAGAGGCTTTGTGCATACTATGTGTTAAGACTTGCAGAGCTAAGTGCAAGTGATTGTAAGAAGCTGGTGTGTAGACTGTGTAAGAAGGCTATGTGTTGTGCCAAGATCGGGGAAGGAGGATCTGGTGAGGTGTGTGCAGATCTTTTGTCCTATGTGGAGTTGGTTTTGATTCTCTGTGCATGTAAGGAGATTCACAAAAGATAATAAAGAATACGAAGAGTTGGTGGACGTATCCCCACACTAGGGGTGAACCACGTATATCCTGTGTTGTGGTTGCTTTGTGTGATTGATGTGATTTATTCTTAGTGATTTAATCTTTATGTATGTTAGATGCATTTGATATAATAGCTTAGTTCTTAGTAATGTGAATGAATGCTAGATTTGTTCTATTTCTTTGTGCTAAGTGCTTGGATGTGTTAGATCTTGTTGAATACTACGTTGTTCGGTAATTAGGGTTTTACCTGCGATGTCAATAAGGGTTAAATGCTAATGAATGTTAACTGCTAAGTGCTATGTTAAGTATTGTAATCACATATCTGTGTCCCAACTAGGTTGCAGACACTTGAGTCCTGCAACCACCCCTGCCTCTACCTCGGGTGAGACTTCATCTTCTTTGCAGGTGTTGCCAAAAGGGATGGTAGTTAGGGTTTTTTTCGTCCATTGTTATAGCATTGAACCCTGGGTCTGCCCCTATGCCAACAAATGGTTTTGTTGTCGGGACCTGAAACTGTGATTGTTGGGAACTGAGGAAAAGAAGAAAGCTCTGTGCGTAGATCTGTTGTTGTAGTGTGCAGTATTCTACTTGACTTGTGAAGCTTCATGCTAAGAAAAGAAGTCTGATCCGAAGAAAAGAGATAAGATATTAAATCTTTGTTCTCTGATAAAGGTAAGATAAGTGAAAAAAAAATCTTTGAAAGAATGGATCTAGGTATGTTTAATAGATTTGATCCTAGTCTAAAAACTAGGGCACAACTAGAAGAAAGAAGATATGATATGAATAGATCTGATAGAAATAGTGAAAGATATGTTATCCCTATGCATAGACATAATTGTTGGACTAAAAAGTGGGTGCAGGATCCTAGAAATAAATTTTTGCATGTCCATCCCTGTGATCCCAGTTCGCAGTACAGGAAAGGTTGGGGATGGTTTAAGAGAAAGAGAGGACTAACTCTTTGTTATAGTTGTAGAAGACTAAGACATCTTGCTAAGGAATTCCCTGGTAAAGGTCCTATTTTTCTTTGTTGTAAAGCAATGGGCCATAAAGTTTTGGATTTCCCTAGAATGATTGCTAAAGTTGAAAAGATGAATATGAGACAAGAAAACCCTAAGGAAGGTCAAGAGACTAAGAATATAATAGAGAAGCAGAAAGAATTAGAGCCTATATTATTGCAGATGAAAGAAACACTGAATGATCACAAAGATACCAGTTTATCAGAGATTTTAAAAGATAAAGAGTGCATAGAATCAAGAATAGGAGACTTCAACATAGACTGTGTATTGGATGGAAAAACACAAGTGAACATTATGATAGAAAGTACTTGGAAAATCTTAGGAAATCCTGCTATGGTTCCTTCATTGGGAGGAATAGGATTGTTTAAAGGAAAGTTGATAACTCTATGTGGAAGACTTTCCCATGTACCTATGATTTCTCATGGAGCATCGACAGAAGAAGATTTCGAGGTCATTAAGTTTGTTGAGAACAATGCCCCCTTTGCTCTTTTGCTAGGAAAGACATGGGTTGAGAAAGATCAGATCTGAAGAAAACAAGAAGAGGAAGCTCTAGAATAGAAAAAAAAAGAATTAAGGGATTTCATGGCTAGGAGAATAACATGTTTAATAGAAGAGCAAGAGAACAAGTCGAAGCAACTGAGGGCCAGAGACCTAGCTATCGAAGTTGAAAGAACGCAAGAAGACTTAGAGAACTTATCCATGCAGGAGAGTAGAGCACCTACTCCATAAGAAATAAGAGAAGAAGTATTACCCTCGAACCATGTGGAAGACCCTCAGTTGTGTGAAGTAACTATGCCAAGAGGAGACAAGAACAATAATGGAAAGAGGAATCCAGAGATGCAAATCACAGGAAAGAAAGCTAGAAAACTCAGTAAGAAGAAAGCAAAGCTAGAAAAATTGCAAGAGGTTCCAGAGAAGACTTCGCAGAAGGAAGGCTTGTAGAACTTGAACCTCGCCAGAATATTAGAGCAGCGTCGATTGAGACTTCGCCATTGTAGAGAGATATGACCATTGGAGGCGTCCCGACCATTAGCACGACACTCCAGAACAACTAGAAACATAGTTATTGTTGGAACGTTCGCCATTGGACCATTGGGACTGTGCCATAACGGATAGAATTGTATTGATTAAGGCATTCCTGCCCATTGGAGGAGTCCATTATGATGTTAGCTATTTAACCCGTCGAATGTCTTACCGCAAACACTTTTTTTCAATTGTGATTATCCGAGCCTACAGAGAACTAGTTGATTTCGTGCAATGCTTATTGAGACCTCACCATCCGTTCTGCTACCTTGATTATTTGTTCACCGGCCTGAGATATCATATCTCGAGCATGTATGTCGGGTGACTTTAGCGCAATAGAGAAATCTATCGAAGAGATTCTCATAGACCTCATGGATGAGAAGGTCATGTTCGCAGGAGCACAAGCTTCGTCGACAAGAGGAGTACAAGTATCCCCATCGACTGCACATTGATCTGGGCCCTTCCAAACTGTGACAAAGAAACGAACCAAGAATCATGATGACTTGGCGAATGTGAAGCTCATCCCATCAATCCTGACCGACTACATCCTGCCTCTAGCTGGCGAGGTGAGTCACGACAGCGTCCCAAGGGACTTCAACTACACATTGATCACCGCGTACCTCCCGAAGGGGATACGCGCAGTAGGACTACAGTTGGAGAGGATTATAATGCTTAAGATTAGTGATTTAAACTTGGAAGATCGCAAAAACTATGGAATTATCGCACAACACAATTATTTGACCAAGACAATGGGGAAGAAGTCGAAGATAATCCCCCAGTCGTGGGCTATGGACATCACGAGGTCCACCATTCTTAATGTGATGAAGATCACACACTTTGACAAAAATCAGGAGGTTAACACGTGCATTAAACTCCTGCTATCGTGATTCCATGGAAGTTACTTATGGTTGGACAAGCTCATCACAGTAGATCCAGCGTTGATCCATTGGATCACTGGATTAAGCATGCAAGGACCAGATCCCTAGGATTTTTACCCAGGGAAGGTTGTAGATCGTGCCCTGGCACAAACAATAAAAGACACTTATGGTGATGTGGAGAAAGGGAAGCAGGGCTATAAGGTAGCCTCCATCTAGAATGGCGTAGTGCACCTAGCTTGGTAGTTGATCGTTGGTAATCTTGTCAAGAAAAATAGGCCAACGCAGGTCACGGGGTTTGTCGTCGACCTCGCACAAAAATGCATTGAAGCACTGCAAATGAATTGGGCGAGCTACCTCATCAACCAGTTAGATCAAGATTGTCGCTAAGCTCAGGATCATGGCTATGATTTCCATTTCAGATGGCTTCTAATCCTCATTGCCTTCATTTCTTGGGAGATTCCAGAAGGAGTGACCTTCCCTGAAATTGAGCCATCCGAACCACTAGTTGCGAAGTTCACTACACTCTGGTATTCGAGTGACATGGAAAAAAAATGGAAATCAAACGCGGTGTTCCAAACCTATTATCTACATTTGAAGAGGGCCATTGAATCCTTCTCTCGCATAATGCCGAAGACTTTACACAGGTTCATGCCAATCGCGAAGTTCTACATAGACAGGCACTTCATTTATATCACTGCACGTGGAGACAAACACAAAAAAGAGCTCCAGTCCTATTACAAAATCACAGAGGAGTACATGGAAGAAATAACCAAGGAATGGCCTACAGAGTTCCTTGTACTAGTTGACCAGGCATAATTGTCCGACCCCGACCTCATCGGAAGTCATGTAGTCACTCGAGAAGAATATGATGCACCCAACAGCAGTAGGAACTAAAATAAGGAAGAGGTACAAGAATTAAGCAGCGCATCAAAGGAACCTACACCAGATTCACCTGAAGGAGGAGGAGGTGACGAAGTAGACAAAGAAGAGGATGAAGGGGGAGAAAACAAGCAGAATCAAGGTGAAGTAACACCGCCTAAATGTCCCCTTCCAGAAGAAGAAACATCTAAGAAAAGAAAGGGTTCCCCGATGAAACCTTCATCATGGAAGAAGTCAAAAGCCACTAAACCTCCATTCCACACTGTGCTCACGGTGGATGAAATTGACCTTATCATTGTTGTTGTATTAGATACCTCAGAGGACATCTTGCAGTGAAGCGAAGCCAAACAAGAGACAATGTTTGACAGGATCGAGGCATAGCTCAAAGGGGTAAAACAGGTTCTGTATTCGATTTGTGCAGTGTCTACTGCACCGTTGTCAGTAGGGGATGTAGAAGTAGGAGATGAGCCTTCCCAGCTATGCAGATTAGCAGACTTGACCGAGGCTCACCTTCGTCGTGTCCAAGAGGAAAAAGAATAGGCCACAGAGGCACTGAAGCAAGCAAAGAAGGAATCCATAGAGCAACGTCGGGTTGCACAGCAAGATAAAGATGACCTCCAGGTGAAGTTTTCAGAGGATAAAGAGCAGATCCAGAAGGAAAGAGAACAACTCCTCATACAGCATATGGAAGTCAAGGAGGCAGTCACCAGATCACTTTGCTCTGTGTCGGGCCTCGCACAGATAGAAGAAGATACAATGGAGATCCAAGTAGAGAAGCTCGCCGAAGCCATTCAGCAACTCCAAGCACAAATAACAAAACTAGAACTACAAGACGTGTCAAGCACTCTGTAGGAAGTGCGAGATCAGAGAGAGGAAACTGTAAGGAGTGCAGTTGAAAGAATCAAGGCATTGGCCTTGGAACGAAAGAAACTCAACAGTTGAAGTGCACAGACCTACGAGTGCCTTGCAGAGGACCCTGAACTAAGGACATTGGAGTCATAGCTCGAGGAGGCAAAGCAATAGGAAACGATAGTGCAAGCACAGTTGAAGTTATTATCACCAGTCGAGAGGATGAAAATGTCACAGGAATAGCGCATGGTTCTGCAACAGGTCCATGTCATCCAAAATAAATTCATGGAAGTGACCCAGAGGCTCCAGCTAGTGCAGGATGAAGCTTGCACACTTTTTGAGGAGGTTGAAGGACAAGGTGAGAAACTAGAACAAGTAGTCACCACGGTAGAACAACGCTTGGAAGGACCTATGACTGATAAATTTATTCAAGAGTTTGTCGAGTAGGAGGCTCTAGCGAAGCAGCAGGTCGAGGCAGATTGAGGCCTTCGAGGCAGAGTTACCCATATCAGAGTGACTCGGGACGAGTCACAGGTGATTGTTGGGGGCCTGTTGGCCCTTCACCAAGTTTTGTGCAAACGCTGGTCATGTTTGACCAATTTTGGGACTTTGACAAGCTGGTCAAAGATGGAGCTCCAAGAGGAACGAAGATCGCGGGATCTCACCCCCTTTTGTGAGCTTTTTGGGTTTAGGGTTTATGTAACGGGTATGGGATGTCGGCCCATGGGTTTACCCATGTTTAGGCCCCATTTTCAATGTATAAATAAATATCTAGGTGATGTAAGAAAGTAGTAGTAGTGGATATTTGTGGCTTAGTACAGAGCTAGAGGCTTTGTGCATACTATGTGTTAAGACTTGCAGAGCTAAGTGCAAGTGATTGTAAGAAGATGGTGTGCATACTGTGTATGAAGGCTCTGTTTTGTGCCAAGCTTGGGGAAGGAGGAGCTGGTGAGGTGCGCGCAGATATCTTGTCCTATGTAGAGTTGGTTTTGATGCTCTGTGAATGTAAGGAGATTGACAGAAGATAATAAAGAAGACAAAGAGTTGGTGGATGTAGCCCCACGTTGGGGGTGAACCACGTATATCATGTGTTGTGGTTTCTTTGTGTGATTGGTGTTATTTATGCTTAGTGTTGTCATATTTATGTATGTTAGATGCATATGATATAATAACTCAGTGCTTAGTAATGTGAATGAATGCTAGATCTGCTCTATTTCTATTTGCTAAGTGCTTAGATGTGTTAGATCTTGTTGAATACTGCATTGTTCTGTAATTAGGGTTTTACCTGCAATGTGAATAAGGGTTAAATGCTAATGAATGTTAACTTATAAGTTCTCTATTAATTATTGTAATCACATATCTGTGTCCTAGCTAGGTTGCAGCCACTTGAGTCCTGCAACCACCCCTGCCTCTACCTCAGGTGAGACTTCATTTTCTTCACAGGTGTTGCCGAAAGGGCCGGTAGTTAGGTTTTTTTTGGTGCGTTGTTGCAGCATTGAACCCTTGGTCTGACCCTGTGCCAACACCAATATCGTGGCGTACAGGTAACTGGAAGAAGGATAGGAAGGATTTCGCCAATGTTTCAAAGGTTACATGGGACCCAGATATTTTTTCCACGTACCACTTGGTGGATGGACCAGTAAGGGTTCTTTGAAATAACCTTAAACTAATAGAATCTTCCATGATGTTATTGGAAGAGCACCATAGGTGACATGACATGATATGGTTAGTAGGGTTTTCGCATGTTTTTCCTTCAAAGTTGGGGATGTCAAAAGGTAACTTGGTAGGCATATTTGGCCAAGAAGGGTCATGTAAAATAGGGTTGTTGGTTAATTTGGTCAAATCTGGAATATTGAGGGATGTAAAATATGGCATGGTGGGAGTTGGTCCAGCCATGGTGTGTGAAATTTGAGAAGTGTTTCCTTGCAAGGAAGGGTGGGATTTTGTATCTTGTGAAGAGGGTTGGGCTCCTTCTTGTGAAGAAGGACTAATGGATGGGTTGTTTTGGGTATTGGAGCTGAGCAAGGTGGAACCAAGCAGGGTTTATCCTGAAATAGTGGCACTAATTGGTGTGTGTGGTGGTTGAGCTAAAGTAACAACCAAACTAGGGACACCTCACAATATTTGAGGGAGGTTTCTCAAGCATCTAGAACGATGGGGATTATGTGGTTCCCCTGTGGTTCTAGACTAGATGTGAATGTGTGTGAATGGTAGTGAGAGAGATGAACCAGTGATTTCCAAAAAATTGGTACTAACTTGACAATGTTATTTAACTCGGCATGCAATCAATAGTGTAAATCATACATACATTAACTAAACAATAAACAATGTAAGATGGTTTGGTATTTTGTCTGTGTGGGGAAACAAAAAATGAAATGCATATCTTAAAATACCTAACGTCCTTCCTCTCAAAAGCACTGGGCCTTCCAAAAGCACTCAACAACGGGGCATGAACCCATAGGAAGAGGAACTAGTGAAGGTATGAATAATCAGTTATAATGAGGGGTGAAGGGGGTATCTCTCGAAAGTACTAGAGATATTTCTCAACAACCATTCAAAATATGATTAAGGTGTGCCCACAACCACCAACTAGGTAGATAAAAACCTATATTTGGCCACTAAGTCACCTCGATCAAGCACAACATTTAGATTTTTGGCCTAAAAAATGGGTCACGGGCTAGATGTTTTCCAAGGGTTGGATGACCCAAGGAGGCATGCATAGAACAACCGGACCTTGCCCTTCAATCCTTCACGAGTATGCCCCTACCTTATGGTGTAGGAATGATTAATTTAGAGGATTTCAATATCCTATTTCACAACTTCTAAGTTTCAATGAGAGATGATAATGGGGATTTATTTGGATGTCTATTGCCAAAATTGTAACTTAGACTACAATTTTCTTTTGTGCTCCTCCTTTGGAGGTTTAAAGATGTGTTGTTTAGTGGTTTATTTTAGGATGTGAAATGGGTTGTGAGGTTGGGGTCATCGTCCAACCTCGTTGATTAAATGGTGTGAGAAAAAGAATTCCACTAGAAAAATAAAACCCTTATGATTCTCCTATATCACTTGTGGGCACATGGAAAAGAGCATACTATAGTTTCAAGTATCTAATAAAAAACCTTTTGAGTGTGGTAAAGTGCTTTTGTGTGAAATAAGTGATGGTGTGAAATTATTTTCAATAAGTTAATGATCAAAATTTTAATATGTGGACATCATTTGGTCCTTTACAAATCTTGATTATCTCTAACTTACTAAATTTCAAAACAATCATTGTGAAATTTTAAAAGCCCTAGATCACTAGTATGGTGGACATGTGGGTCCTTACTCTTGATCTCTTTAACTTCCTAGAGTGTTATATAATCTAAGAAAACTTTGAAATTATCCCTAGATTGTAGATATGTGAGCATGTATGGGCTCTTACAAATCCTTTAAACTCTCATAGGTTGTTATGTTTGCTTAAAAAATTGAAACTATCCTAAGATTGCAAAACGTGTGGGCATGTATGGGCCCTTACAAATCCTTTAAGGTTGTGTTTCAAAGAGTAAACTAAGATGAATTGGTCTCTCCTAAAATGAGTTGATTTAGTTGCAAAATGAAGAAAACTAAGAGGTATTGGTCTCTCTAAAATGATTGATTTAGTTGCAAAAGAAGCAAACTAAGAGGTATTGGCCTCTCCTAAAATGATTGATTTAGGTGCAAAATGAAGCAAACTAAGAGGTATTGGCCTCCCCTAAAATGATTGATTTTTAAAGGGATATGGAGACTTCTAAAGAAACCATTTTTCTTATTCCCCGGATCACTCAAAGGTACAAGAGGAAGAGCATACTCAGATATGTCAAAATAATCACATAGTCTCAATTTAATGTGATGATTTATAAAAGAAAAGCTTTAATTTTGAAATTCAAATGCTATACTAAGTCATCCATGTGACAACAACGAAAGGGAAATATGATATTGTTCTTTTTTACTCCTTTAGATGTCTATGTGTGGCTAAGTACCTATGCAAAAAATAAATCAAAACCCACTTTTTGTGGATTTTACAAAGTGAAAAAAATAAACCTAAAACCAACTGGTGAAACCAACCTCAAAAGCCCTTACAATCAATGAAAGAAAAAAATTTGCACGGATTTCGCTAGAGACAGTAGTGCACAATCTGCACGAACAGAGAGAAAGGAAAATGTGCAGTTCTGCACGTTCTACACAATTTTTTATCCCTAACCCACACACACGTGGAGAAATGGCAGGACCAAAATTTAAAATGAGTTCTCTCAAGTAGAGACTGAATTGTTATGTCTCAGGATTAGGTTGGGCCGGTTTTGGTTCCTGCAAATACAAAAGAGTGATAATGAAAGCTCTAAAAGCCTAATAGGGGAGGAATTTGATCCTTCTCCCCAGTGGAGTCGCCAGTCTATTGGGTTTTTTTGGTCACTTGGGTGAACAAAAATAGGTCCCTTATCTATCTAGTTAGGTCAACAAGACAACAAAGAAGTGATTAGTTGATTAGCGGTTCAACTAGAAAATAAATAACAAAGAAATGGAAGTAAATTAAGCATATACAAATCCAAAGAGATGCATGAAAATGACACAAGAAATAA
Organism: Picea engelmannii; assembly: GCA_009831015.1. Taxonomy (NCBI): domain Eukaryota; kingdom Viridiplantae; phylum Streptophyta; class Pinopsida; order Pinales; family Pinaceae; genus Picea; species Picea engelmannii. The sequence continues at coordinate 12,730 of ML809305.1, read as the reverse complement.
CTACCTAAAGGGAAAGTGATCCTTGAATTGAGAAGACCGAAGGAGAAAAGTGGGACTTATGAATCTCTTATTCCTCCTTGGGAGGGCTCTCAAGTCCCCCAAAATAGAGCTTTATTCTCTTATCTATGACTAACAATAGCGAAGAACTTCTTGGTATAGCTTCTCAAGAGGAGAAAACCTTACCACTTGCTATGGTTGCTGTTGACCCAAAAATCTGCTCTGGGCTCAACATGGTGTTTTACATAGTTACTTCTCCATAAAATCCCCTTGGTGCTATGGTTCCAGTCAAAGACAGTGGCAGGGGTCATAGTTACTGTGGCCTCTGCCCTTGAAAGAGTATCAGTTGGGTGCACTCATGGACTTGTGGCCCTTCCCATGGCATTTCTTCCTCATGTCAAAACTGTTCTATTCAAGGGGTACAACACTTTCAAGTGGCATGGATCGGAACAAGCTTTTCAACAAGCTATCATGATCTTGGTTCCAAGTCAATATGACCCATATGAGGCACGCAAAGTCAAAGTCACCTGAATGGGCAAAACTAATAGCTGTAGCTTCCTGATCTGATTCGGTTCAGATGATGGTGTCAAAGGGAAAATCAAACCCAAACATGGTGTAGGGAAGTGTGATACCTTTCCAACGGTATATCCCGTGCTTGGTTTCGACCCCCGGTTAGTGAGAACGAGCCTTCGCAAGTTTATGACCACTTTTGGACATCAAATTGGTTGC